>CM055746.1:16586358-16611988 GCA_029465975.1 Dallia pectoralis | reverse complement strand
CAAGTAAACAACAAGTGAATGACCTGTTGGGATCTCTGGTCCTGGGAGAAATATGCAGGGGTTCCTACAGAGCCAAGCTCTAGGCATGGAATTGAAATGTGCTGACATGGAGTTAAAGAGGTTTTCATCTGATTCACCATAAATCCCCGAGACGGAATGTGTGTGAAAGCAGCAGCAGCAGTTCCCATAACTTTGACATCTGGAGCCAATCGATCACAAATGCTGTAAAGTCCCTGGAGACATCTGCACTTCAACGCGGCAAGGACTGCCACTGGAATGTTTCTACAAGATAGACGGAGAGAACGAACGGGAGAACCTAGAATATGTAAGCTACCAATTCCAAACGTATCTGGTATTTTATGTGGGGGGATACACACTGTCCTCATGTAGAATAACTGGGATCCGCAGACCGGAGCAGCTGGAGTCTGGATGTCTGAGATGCCTGTTAACGGCACAACAGTCTTAAGGTTACAGTGCCCAACCCTTACCTGGGCACTAAGATATCTGAACCAGCTTTCGTGCCACTGACCACACATCAAATCTCTCAAGGAGAGTTTCTCTAAAATGTCAAATGTGCGTCGTTTCACCATCACTCTTATCCAGAGCTGTTTACAAGTGGCTGCATACATTTTCATATTATCTCTCTGAACAGGTGGTGTGAGTGGAATTTCTCTTATGGCATTAAGATGTTTATCCACTTTGTGTCATCAGTCAGTGAGGGCTTCTGGCAATCAGACAGTCACCTCTAAATATATTTGAATCTAATATTGAATTTGGTGGATGCCCAGGAAGGAACAGGTCCCTAGACTCCACGGGGGACAAGCCGTCACCATCGAGACAACGGCCCTGTTTAAAGACTCCACCCTGATGCAGACTGGGCAGGAGGAGCCAAATGTTAGCTTAGCGTGTTGTCATCCGTCATGTTCCCTGACCACTCAGCACAACTACACATTTGGTCGATAATGAGGTGGGACTTTGACTCCAGTGGAACCAAGGAAAGAGCACTATCCATCGTAATGTATTCATTTATAATTTCGCCTTATTGACCTCAGCTAACACTAACCACTGCTATTTACCTCAGCTAACACTAACCACCGCTATTTACCTCAGCTAACACTAACCACTGCTATTTACCTCAGCTAACACTAACCACCGCTATTTACCTCAGCTAACACTAACCACTGCTATTTACCTCAGCTAACACTAACCACTGCTATTTACCTCAGCTAACACTAACCACCGCTATTTACCTCAGCTAACACTAACCACCGCTATTTACCTCAGCTAACACTAACCACCGCTATTTACCTCAGCTAACACTAACCACCACTATTTACCTCAGCTAACACAAACCACCACTATTTACCTCAGCTAACACTAACCACCACTATTTACCTCAGCTAACACTAACCACCACTATTTACCTCAGCTAACACTAACCACCGCTATTTACCTCAGCTAACACTAACCACCGCTATTTACCTCAGCTAACACTAACCACCGCTATTTACCTCAGCTAACACTAACCACCGCTATTTACCTCAGCTAACACTAACCACCACTATTTACCTCAGCTAACACTAACCACCGCTATTTACCTCAGCTAACACTAACCACCGCTATTTACCTCAGCTAACACTAACCACCGCTATTTACCTCAGCTAACACTAACCACCACTATTTACCTCAGCTAACACTAACCACCACTATTTACCTCAGCTAACACTAACCACCGCTATTTACCTCAGCTAACACTAACCACCACTATTTACCTCAGCTAACACTAACCACCGCTATTTACCTCAGCTAACACTAACCACCACTATTTACCTCAGCTAACACTAACCACCACTATTTACCTCAGCTAACACTAACCACTGCTATTTACCCCAGCTAACACTAACCACTGCTATTTACCTCAGCTAACACTAACCACCACTATCTAACTTTAGCTAACACTAACTACCACTAATTACATAGAGAAACACTAACCACCACTATTTACCTCAGCTAACACTAACCACCGCTATTTACCTCAGCTAATAACGACCACTATTTACCTCAGCTAACACTAACGACCTCTATCTAACTTTAGCTAACACTAACTACCACTAATTACATAGAGAAACACTAACCATCATTGTTTACCACAGAAAACACTAACCACCTCTATTTACCATCGTTATTCACCTCAGCTACTACTTGTTCTTTAAAAGCATTTGTCATAGTTGACCTCAATAAGCAGTGACTGTGTGGTAGGGTAGTGGTGCCTTCTGGCATCGACTTCCAGCCAGTGCCCATGTAGAGCGGGTAGGAGCCAGGTTCGCCCAAGCACCACTCAATCCCACTGGTCAGACACCCGTCTCAGAAGGGTGTTGCCAGGCAGCCCGGAGCACCATTTGCACGAGCTTTGCCGGACTAGGGCGGCCAAGCGTAACCCGAGCCGTGACATATAAGGCAACGTGAATGTGAGTGTGATTGTTTTGGACACACTAAAGCCATGACCCGTAAGGCTTGGCTGATTTTGCCAACCATGTGTTAGTGTAACCTTTGTCACTAGTGTCCCCCAACCATATCCAAACCAGTTGGTCTGGCCGAATGAAAAGAATAGCTTGTGTTATAAAAGAAACACAACCTCAAACATACCATAACAAACCAAAGGTAATTGGTACAGTAGACAGGTTAACTGCTTCTAGGTGACCAGTATTCAGTTATTTTAATCCTATATTTATATCTTGTATGTGTTGGGTTCTAGACTCATACCATAATGGTCAGTATGTGTTGGGTTCTAGCCTCATACCATAATGGTCAGTATGTGTTGGGTTCTAGCCCCATACCATGGTCAGTATGTGTTGGGTTCTAGCCTCGTACCATAATGGTCAGTATGTGTTGGGTTCTAGTCTCATACCATAATGGTCAGTATGTGTTGGGTTCTAGCTTCATAGTCCAGACGGTCAGCGGTGTACACCACCCCGGTCCCAGGATTGATCCGGAACAACCTCATACTGGCCGGGTCCACACTGCCGTGTATGGAGAAGCTCAGACGTGCACGTTCATCCCTGTCTGAGGCGCGCACACGCAGCAGTTCTGTGTCAGCTGGCGTATCCTCTGACACTGTGATGTCATACGTTGGCTGAGAAAACACCGGGGCGTTGTCGTTACTGTCGAGGACACGGATGAAGACCTGCAGGAGGAAAGGATAGTAGAAGGATGAGAACACAGATGTAGACCTGGAAGAGAAGGGATGAGAACACAGATGACCTGGAGGAAGAAAATTGTCATAACTTCAGTGTTGTCACATACACTTACAAAAGTGTGAGGGGTGTACTCACTTTAGTAAGATACTGTGTGTGTGTGTGTGTGTGTGTGTGTGTGTGTGTGTGTGTGTGTGTGTGTGTGTGTGTGTGTGTGTGTGTGTGTGTGTGTGTGTGTGTGTGTGTGTGTGTGTGTGTGTTTTACCTGTGTGGTAGCAGTGTTAGTGCCATCTGTAACCATGACATTCATATTGTAGAGCGATTGGCCCTCAGCATCCAATGGTTTAGCTATCACCACGGTCCCCATCCCCTGCTGCAGGTCAAAGCCACTGTCGTAGCTCGCTGCAAACACACACACACACACACACACACACACACATCCATTAGCCTGGGAGTGGTTCTACAACACAGGTGTTTATGTGAAGTGTGCTCTGTCTGTTTTTGTCCCATGATTCTATTTCTTCGGTCTCTCTCAATTTCTGTGAAGTGTTTTCTGATCTCGACAGTAAACACCCAAACAGGAGATGTAATGTATTACGAAATAATCTCTTTGGTCACTTGGCTGAGACCCAGCGGAGGGGCGGGGGGGAGGTAGGATATCATCTGAAAACCCAGAGCTCACAGAATAACTCACAGGTTCCCTGGTAGGAGTCAACCTCGAGGCTGTCACCACAGCAACCCTCAGCAAATGTATGTGTAATTTGTCTAAGTTTGTTGGACTTTCTCTCTGTACATAAATCTCTCATAAATCTCTCCAGCCAGCTAGACTGCAGCACCGGCCATCCTGTGATATTCTGCTCGCCCACTAATGTGATTTGATTCAACTTTGTGAAATAACGATAGTCTATGTGAAAAACAAATGATTCTTCACGCCGAAAAAACAACATCAGGGAACAGCAATTCATTATGATACAAACCGTATACATTTTCTGTTATCAATGACTTATTCTGACATTCTCATGTTCTGACTATCTTGATGTATCGAGCCAGAACCGGTCCGAGTTGTTGATGATTTTACATTGTTATTAGAACGAGTTAATTCCCCAGAGATTAAAGGAGATGGCAGTCTCTAGAAATCAAACAGATTTTTGACTGCTGAGACATGTATTTGAATGGTTGATGCTTTTCTTGAAGCCAATCACCGTCCAGGTTGTTCAGACTGCAACAGGCCAGCAGTCGGTCAACATCTCCACGGTGAAAGAACTCAGCGCCGTCGCTGATGTTTCGCTCTCATGAGGATTTCCTGCTCTGTGTGAATACGGCTTGTGAATGTTCTGCCTGTCGATTGGCCGTTTGAAAACAGATGGGGAAGGTTCTCCTGTCGATTGACCGTTTGAATAGAGAGGCAGACTGTTATCTGTGCTGGTAACTCGTTTGAACACAGAGAGTGGATGTTCTCCTGGTTGCTCGCCCCGTGTGAATACAGAGAGGGTATTGTGTCTCAATCAGTATGTCTGCTGTGATTGTGAATACTAATGCTGGGTTTTCTGTCTGCTATGCCCAGTTAATAGCCTTCTGTGCAAAGTCAATATTCAGAGAGGACCTGGATCTGTCTGTTGTTAGTGTGTCTGTCTGTCGCTTGTCTTTCTGTCTGTCTGTTGCAGGGTGTCTGTCAGTTGCTACTACACACTGCAGACTACATACTAGTGGTGGGAACTAATATTGGTTATTCCATTTCATTCAATTGAATATGGCCTTCTGACATAACTAAAGCCTCCATTTCCTGTCCAGCCATGGTCCCTGTTGTGTGTTGTGTTTCAGCAAACCTGATTCATCTTTCCTGACCAACTGAAGTTAAAACATCACCACACCATTTCAACCTCCATCCGATAACACCCATCATCCTGTATCATTTTGTATGACAGCTCTGATAATGTTTATTCATGAGAGGCTCTTTGGGATAGGAAGTCAAATTATTTCCGGCACCTTATCCATGCACCATCAACTGACCAGAACCAGGAAGTGAAAAGCAAGTAGCTCCGTACCAGTTTCTGAAGAGCAGTTACCACCACATATGTATTGTGGAATATAGAACATCTCTCTGGCTGACCTTCCTCCTTTAAACAGAGAGAAATCAAGAGGATTACCATGAAACATCTACAACCTAAATCAAGAGGATTACCATGAAGCATCTACAACCTAAATCAAGAGGATTACCATGAAGCATCTACAACCTAAATCAAGAGGATTACCATGAAGCATCTACAACCTAAATCAAGAGGATTACCATGAAGCATCTACAACCTAAATCAAGAGGATTACCATGAAACATCTACAACCTAAATCAAGAGGATTACCATGAAGCATCTACAACGTAAATCAAGAGGATTACCATGAAGCATCTACAACCTAAATCAAGAGGATTACCATGAAGCATCTACAACCTAAATCAAGAGGATTACCATGAAGCATCTACAACCTAAATCAAGAGGATTACCATGAAGCATCTACAACGTAAATCAAGAGGATTACCATGAAGCATCTACAACCTAAATCAAGAGGATTACCATGAAGCATCTACAACCTAAATCAAGAGGATTACCATGAAGCATCTACAACCTAAATCAAGAGGATTACCATGAAGCATCTACAACCTAAATCAAGAGGATTACCATGAAGCATCTACAACCTAAATCAAGAGGATTACCATGAAGCATCTACAACGTAAATCAAGAGGATTACCATGAAGCATCTACAACGTAAATCAAGAGGATTACCATGAAACATCTACAACCTAAATCAAGAGGATTACCATGAAACATCTACAACCTAAATCAAGAGGATTACCATGAAGCATCTACAACCTAAATCAAGAGGATTACCATGAAGCATCTACAACCTAAATCAAGAGGATTACCATGAAGCATCTACAACCTAAATCAAGAGGATTACCATGAAGCATCTACAACCTAAATCAAGAGGATTACCATGAAGCATCTACAACCTAAATCAAGAGGATTACCATGAAGCATCTACAACCTAAATCAAGAGGATTACCATGAAGCATCTACAACGTAAATCAAGAGGATTACCATGAAGCATCTACAACGTAAATCAAGAGGATTACCATGAAACATCTACAACCTAAATCAAGAGGATTACCATGAAGCATCTACAACCTAAATCAAGAGGATTACCATGAAGCATCTACAACCTAAATCAAGAGGATTACCATGAAGCATCTACAACGTAAATCAAGAGGATTACCATGAAGCATCTACAACCTAAATCAAGAGGATTACCATGAAACATCTACAACGTAAATCAAGAGGATTACCATGAAACATCTACAACCTAAATCAAGAGGATTACCATGAAACATCTACAACCTAAATCAAGAGGATTACCATGAAACATCTACAACGTAAATCAAGAGGATTACCATGAAGCATCTACAACCTAAATCAAGAGGATTACCATGAAGCATCTACAACCTAAATCAAGAGGATTACCATGAAACATCTACAACGTAAATCAAGAGGATTACCATGAAACATCTACAACCTAAATCAAGAGGATTACCATGAAACATCTACAACGTAAATCAAACACACACAAACACCACCTCCAGCCCAACTCACCTAGAATATCGAACCAGACCAGTGTGTCAGTCTGTCGTATAGACACCAGTCCTACAGGCTGGCCCACTGTCGTCGCCTCAGAGATGGAGAAGTTGTAGTAGCGCTGGGAGAACACCAGGGGCACTGGAGAGGGACTAGGCTTGTGAATCCACACTATATGGAGCTTGGTTGTGGACCACAAAGGAGGGTTGCCTCGATCTACGGCCTTAATCTGGAGAGACGGAAACAGAGTTTATGGAGTTTGAAAATAGTTTTTGGTAAAATTATTTATTTTTGAACTTCCCCTATTGTTGACCCCTCTCATCCCCCAGGCTCCTCCCCTATTGTTGACCCCTCCCATCCCTAAGACACCTCCCCTATTGTTGACCCCTCCCATCCCTCAGACACCTCCCCTATTGTTGATGCCTCCCATCCCCCAGGCACCTCCCCTATTGTTGACCCCTCCCATCCCTCAGACACCTCCCCTATTGTTGACCCCTCTCATCCCCCAGGCTCCTCCCCTATTGTTGACCCCTCCCATCCCCCAGGCACCTCCCCTATTGTTGACCCCTCCCATCCCTCAGACACCTCCCCTATTGTTGACCCCTCTCATCCCCCAGGCTCCTCCCCTATTGTTGACCCCTCCCATCCCTAAGACACCTCCCCTATTGTTGACCCCTCCCATCCCTCAGACACCTCCCCTATTGTTGATGCCTCCCATCCCCCAGGCACCTCCCCTATTGTTGACCCCTCCCATCCCTAAGACACCTCCCCTATTGTTGACCCCTCCCATCCCTCAGACACCTCCCCTATTGTTGACCCCTCCCATCCCCCAGGCACCTCCCCTATTGTTGACCCCTCCCATCCCCCAGGCTCCTCCACTATTGTTGACCCCTCCCATCCCTCAGACACCTCCCCTATTGTTGACCCCTCCCATCCCTCAGACACCTCCCCTATTGTTGACCCCTCCCATGCCTCAGACCCCTCCCCTATTGTTGACCCCTCCCATCCCTCAGACCCCTCCCCTATTGTTGACCCCTCCCATCCCTCAGACCCCTCCCCTATTGTTGATCCCTCCCATCCCTCAGACCCCTCCCCTATTGTTGACCCCTCCCATCCCTCAGACCCCTCCCCTGGTTACTGTTATCTATGTAGAGAGGAAACAGGAAATAGCCCGTACAGTGAGGATGTCGTAACTCCCAGCTGTGACCGCCTTCCGTGACATCACCATGGCCGTCAGCGGGTCGATGCTGAACTTCTCGTCCCCGTTGCCCTCGACGATACTATAGGTGATGTTGCCATTGGCGTTAGTGTCGGGGTCGTACGCAAACACCCGGTAGACGGGGTCACCGCGCTTGTTCCGCTCGCGCTCCGGTAAGCTAATCCGGTAGATGGGCTCCGGGAAAGTGGGCGCGTTGTCGTTCTGGTCCTGGACGTGGACGATTAGCCAGATGGATGAGAGACGGGATGCTACTGGGCTGTCCATCACTGTGACCTGGGTACACACACACACGGATATGCTTCAATACCACACACACACACGGATATGCTTCAATACCACACACACACATAAACACACGGATATGCTTCAATACCACACACACACACACACACAGATATGCTTCAATACCACACACACACATACACACGGATGTGCTTCAATACCACACACACACACACACACACACACACACGAATATGCTTCAATACCACACACACACACACGATATGCTTAAATACCACACACACACACGGATACATTTCAATACCACACACACACACACCACACACACACACACACACACACACACTTCAATACCACACACATGTATACAGTTCAATGCCAAACACACACACACAGACACACATCTGTAGATTTTACTATATTGACCAATAGACTGAAATCCAGGAACACAATAGCCAGTTATCCACACTAGTGAAGCGTGTAATATGGCCGCAACCTTATTCTGGTGCCACAGCAGAACCCATCTCCCTCTACCTTATTGTGATGCCAGTGCAGAACCCAACTGCCTCTACCTTATTCTGATGCCAGAGCAGAACCCAACTGATACCAGAGCAGAACCCATCTGCCTCTACCTTATTGTGATGCCAGTGCAGAACCCAACTGCCTCTACCTTATTCTGATGCCAGAGCAGAACCCAACTGATGCCAGAGCAGAACCCAACTGATGCCAGAGCAGAACCCATCTGCCTCTACCTTATTGTGATGCCACAGCAGAACCCAACTGCCTTAACCTTATTCAGCAGAACCCAACTGCCTCTACCTTATGGTGATGTCACAGCAGAACCCAAATGCCTTAACCTTATTCAGCAGAACCCAAATGCCTTAACCTTATTCAGCAGAACCCAACTGCCTCAACATTATTCAGTAGTTTATATTATGGTCCACTCTCTAGCCTCCTCTATGCTACATCTCTCTCATCTGTCTCTACCCTCCTCTATGCTCCATCTCTCTCATCTCTCTCTACCCTCCTCTATGCTACATCTCTCTCATCTGTCTCTACCCTCCTCTATGCTCCATCTCTCTCATCTGTCTCTACCCTCCTCTATGCTCCATCTCTCTCATCTGTCTCTACCCTCCTCTATGCTCCATCTCTCTCATCTGTCTCTACCCTCCTCTATGCTCCATCTCTCTCATCTGTCTCTACCCTCCTCTATGCTCCATCTCTCTCATCTGTCTCTACCCTCCTCTATGCTACATCTCTCTCATCTGTCTCTACCCTCCTCTATGCTCCATCTCTCTCATCTGTCTCTACCCTCCTCTATGCTCCATCTCTCTCATCTGTCTCTACCCTCCTCTATGCTCCATCTCTCTCATCTGTCTCTACCCTGCTCTATGCTCCATCGCTCTCATCTGTCTCTACTCTTCTTCATTTCCATCTCTCCTCTCCACCTCTCCACCTCTCCACCTCTCCACCTCTCCACCTCTCCACCTCTCCACCTCTCCACCCCTCCTCCACCTCTCCTCTCCTGTCTAGCCTCTCCTCTCCTGTCCTGACAAGAGGAGATAGGAGATGATGGATGACTGAATTTGAAGGTTTATAGTTAATAAATTAAACTATGTCTATAATCAACATTATTCATCAGTCTATCAGCCCATGAGATGTGTGACAAAACCATGCATGCAAACCCTGGAAACACACACACAGTCACACAGACACACACACTGGGACACACACAGTCACACAGACACAAAAGTAAAGACACACACAGGCACACAGACACACACACTGGGACACACACAGACACACAGACACACACACTGGGACACACACAGTCACACAGACACACACACTGGGACACACACAGTCACACAGACACACACACTGGGACACACACAGACACACAGACACACACACTGGGACACACACAGTCACACAGACACACACACTGGGACACACACAGTCACACAGACACACACACTGGGACACACACAGTCACACAGACACACACACTGGGACACACACAGTCACACAGACACAAAAGTAAAGATACACACAGACACACAAACACACAAAGTCACACACGCACAGACACATACACACATTCGAGTGGATTAGAGAGAGACCAAACATTTCTTGGCGAGTCTCAGGGGTGTGTGTGTGTGTGTGTGTGTGTGTGTGTGTGTGTGTGTGTGTGTGTGTGTGTGTGTGTCCAACTACACATTATGGACCAACTACACATTATGACCAACTACACATTATGGACCAACTACACATTATGGACCAACTACACATTATGGACCAACTACACATTATGGACCAACTACACATTATGACCAACTACACATTATGACCAACTACACATTATGACCAACTACACATTATGACCAACTACACATTATGACCAACTACACATTATGACCAACTACACATTATGGACCAACTACACATTATTGACCAACTACACATTATGACCAACTACACATTATGACCAACTACACATTATGACCAACTACACATTATGACCAACTACACATTATGACCAACTACACATTATGACCAACTACACATTATGGACCAACTACACATTATGGACCAACTACACATTATGGACCAACTACACATTATGACCAACTACACATTATGGACCAACTACACATTATGACCAACTACACATTATGGACCAACTACACATTATGACCAACTACACATTATGACCAACTACACATTATGACCAACTACACATTATGGACCAACTACACATTATGACCAACTACACATTATGACCAACTACACATTATGACCAACTACACATTATGACCAACTACACATTATGGACCAACTACACATTATGACCAACTACACATTATGGACCAACTACACATTATGGACCAACTACACATTATGACCAACTACACATTATGGACCAACTACACATTATGGACCAACTACATTATGACCAACTACACATTATGACCAACTACACATTATGACCAACTACACATTATGACCAACTACACATTATGACCAACTACACATTATGACCAACTACACATTATGACCAACTACACATTATGACCAACTACACATTATGACCAACTACACATTATGGACCAACTACACATTATGGACCAACTACACATTATGACCAACTACACATTATGACCAACTACACATTATGACCAACTACACATTATGACCAAACTACACATTATGACCAACTACACATTATGACCAACTACACATTATGACCAACTACACATTATGACCAACTACACATTATGGACCAACTACACATTATGACCAACTACACATTATGACCAACTACACATTATGACCAACTACACATTATGACCAACTACACATTATGACCAACTACACATTATGGACCAACTACATTATGGACATTACATTATGACCAACTACACATTATGACCAACTACACATTATGACCAACTACACATTATGACCAACTACACATTATGACCAACTACACATTATGACCAACTACACATTATGACCAACTACACATTATGGACCAACTACACATTATGGACCAACTACACATTATGACCAACTACACATTATGGACCAACTACACATTATGGACCAACTACACATTATGACCAACTACACATTATGGACCAACTACACATTATGGACCAACTACACATTATGACCAACTACACATTATGACCAACTACACATTATGACCAACTACACATTATGGACCAACTACACATTATGACCAACTACACATTATGGACCAACTACACATTATGACCAACATTATACACATTATGACCAACTACACATTATGACCAACTACACATTATGACCAACTACACATTATGACTGACCACACACATTATGACCAACTACACATTATGACCAAACTGACCAACACATTATGACCAACTACACATTATGGACCAACTACACATTATGACCAACTACACATTATGACCAACTACACATTATGGACCAACTACCCATTATGACCAACTACACATTATGGACCAACTACACATTATGACCAACTACACATTATGACCAACTACACATTATGACCAACTACACATTATGACCAACTACACATTATGACCAACTACACATTATGACCAACTACACATTATGACCAACTACACATTATGACCAACTACACATTATGACCAACTACACATTATGACCAACTACACATTATGACCAACTACACATTATGACCAACTACACATTATGACCAACTACACATTATGACCAACTACACATTATGACCAACTACACATTATGACCAACTACACATTATGACCAACTACACATTATGACCAACTACACATTATGGACCAACTACACATTATGGACCAACTACACATTATGACCAACTACACATTATGACCAACTACACATTATGACCAACTACACATTATGACCAACTACACATTATGACCAACTACACATTATGACCAACTACACATTATGACCAACTACACATTATGACCAACTACACATTATGACCATGACCAACTACACATTATGACCACACATTATGACCAACTACACATTATGACCAACTACACATTATGACCAACTACACATTATGACCAAACTACTACACATTATGGACCAACTACACATTATGACCAACTACACATTATGGACCAACTACACATTATGGACCAACTACACATTATGACCAACTACACATTATGACCAACTACACATTATGACCAACTACACATTATGACCAACTACACATTATGACCAACTACACATTATGACCAACTACACATTATGACCAACTACACATTATGACCAACTACACATTATGGACCAACTACACATTATGACCAACTACACATTATGGACCAACTACACATTATGACCAACTACACATTATGGACCAACTACACATTATGACCAACTACACATTATGGACCAACTACACATTATGACCAACTACACATTATGACCAACTACACATTATGGACCAACTACACATTATGGACCAACTACACATTGACCAACTACACATTATGACCAACTACACATTATGACCAACTACACATTATGACCAACTACACATTATGACCAACTACACATTATGACCAACTACACATTATGACCAACTACACATTATGACCAACTACACATTATGACCAACTACACATTATGACCAACTACACATTATGACCAACTACACATTATGACCAACTACACATTATGACCAACTACACATTATGACCAACTACACATTATGACCAACTACACATTATGACCAACTACACATTATGACCAACTACACATTATGACCAACTACACATTATGACCAACTACACATTATGACCAACTACACATTATGACCAACTACACATTGACCAACTGACCAACTACACATTATGACCAACTACACATTATGACCAACTACACATTATGACCAACACACTGACCAACTACACATTATGACCAACTACACATTATGACCAACTACACATTATGACCAACTACACATTATGACCAACTACACATTATGACCAACTACACATTATGGACCAACTACACATTATGACCAACTACACATTATGACCAACTACACATTATGACCAACTACACATTATGACCAACTACACATTATGACCAACTACACATTATGACCAACTACACATTATGACCAACACATTATGACCAACTACACATTATGACCAACTACACATTATGACCAACTACACATTATGGACCAACTACACATTATGACCAACTACACATTATGGACCAACTACACATTATGACCAACTACACATTATTATGACCAACTACACATTATGACCAACTACACATTATGACCAACTACACATTATGACCAACTACACATTATGACCAACTACACATTATGACCAAACTGGACCAACTACACATTATGACCAACTACACATTATGGACCAACTGACCAACTACACATTATGACCAACTACACATTATGGACCAACTACACATTATGACCAACATTATGACCAACTACACATTATGACCAACTACACATTATGACCAACTACACATTATGACCAACTACACATTATGGACCAACTGACCAACTACACATTATGACCAACTACACATTATGACCAACTACACATTATGACCAACTACACATTATGACCAACTACACATTATGACCAAACATTATGACCAACTACACATTATGACCAACTACACATTATGGACCAACTACACATTATGACCAACAACATTATACACATTATGACCAACTACACATTATGACCAACTACACATTATGACCAACTACACATTATGACCAACTACACATTATGGACCAACTACACATTATGGACCAACAACATTATGACCAACTACACATTATGGACCAACTACATTATGACCAATTATGACCAACTACACATTATGGACCAACTACACATTATGACCAACTACACATTATGGACCAACAACATTATGGACCAACTACACATTATGGACCAACTACACATTATGGACCAACTACACATTATGGACCAACTACACATTATGGACCAAACATTATGGACCAACACATTATGACCAACTACACATTATGACCAACTACACATTATGACCAACTACACATTATGACCAACTACACATTATGGACCAATACACATTATGACCAACTACACATTATGGACCAACTACACATTATGGACCAACTGGACCAACACATTATGGACCAACTACACATTATGACCAACTACACATTATGGACCAACTACACATTATGACCAACTACACATTATGACCAACTACACATTATGACCAACACATTATGACCAACTACACATTATGGACCAACTACACATTATGGACCAACTACACATTATGGACCAACTACACATTATGGACCAACTACACATTATGGACCAACTACACATTATGGACCAACTACACATTATGATGACCAACTACACATTATGGACCAACTACACATTATGACCAACTACACATTATGGACCAACTACACATTATGGACCAACTACACATTATGGACCAACTACACATTATGGACCAACTACACATTATGGACCAACTACACATTATGGACAACAACATTATGACCAACTACACATTATGACCAACTACACATTATGACCAACTACACATTATGGACCAACTACACATTATGGACCAACTACACATTATGGACAACAACACACATTATGGACCAACTACACATTATGGACCAACTACACATTATGACCAACTACACATTATGGACCAACTACATTATGGACATTATGGACCAACTACACATTATGGACCAACTACACATTATGGACCAACTACACATTATGACCAACTACATTATGACCAACTACACATTATGACCAACTACACATTATGACCAACTACACATTATGGACCAACTACACATTATGGACCAACTACACATTATGACCAACTACACATTATGACCAACTACACATTATGGACCAACTACACATTATGGACCAACTACACATTATGACCAACTACACATTATGGACCAACTACACATTATGGACCAACTACACATTATTATGACCAACTACACATTATGACCAACTACACATTATGACCAACTACACATTATGGACCAACTACACATTATGGACCAACTACACATTATTGACCAACTACACATTATGACCAACTACACATTATGACCAACTACACATTATGGACCAACTACACATTATGGACCAACTACACATTATGACCAACTACACATTATGGACCAACTACACATTATTGACCAACTACACATTATGACCAACTACACATTATGACCAACTACACATTATGGACCAACTACACATTATGGACCAACTACACATTATGACCAACTACACATTATGACCAACTACACATTATGACCAACTACACATTCTCCCCCAAACCTTGGAACCACAAATCACACTCTCTCCAGCGGCAACACTCCACACTTGTGGGGACCTAAACACACACACACACCTACACACACTCTCTCACACACACACACACACACACACACACACACACACACACACACACACACACACACACACACACACACACACACACACACACACACACACACACACACACACACACACACACACACACACACACACACACCTACACACACTCTCTCACACACACACACACACACACACCTACACACACACACACACACACACACACACACACACACACACACACACACACACACCTACACACACTCTCTCACACACACACCTACACACACTCTCTCTCACACACACACACACACCTGTACCTCTAGAAAGTGCTCTGCTTGCTGCTCGCGGTCCAGCTTCCTTGATGTTGTTGTTATCAGACCTGGAGGACAACATATATCACAGTTACATATAAGAGTGTGTGTGTGTGTGTGTGTGTGTGTGTGTGTGTGTGTGTGTGTGTGTGTGTGTGTGTGTGTGTGTGTGTGAGAGAGAGTGTGTGTGTGTGTGTGTGTGTGTGTGTGTGTGTGTGTGTGTGTGTGTGTGTGTGTGTGTGTGTGTGTGTGTGTGTGTGTGTGTGTGATTGTAAAAGCACTTGTGACAACTTTGTTGTAAAAAGGGCTGTATAAATAAATTGATTGGTTGATTGATACGTGTTCATGGGACCTTCCAGGGCCACAGGGTGAAATGTCACCTCCCCTGGACCCGGAATAATCTCTAAAACCTGTGCTTGATTTGTAAATTGTGAAGGTATTGAGCTGGGTTCCCCAGGGGAATGGTCTACATTAGTTCTGTACAGTAATGGTGTCACTGAGGGGAACACACGCCTACAGGGCAAATTAATTAGATGAAATGTTACGTCATATCACACAGCTGGAGACGTTGAATAATCATTCTAATACTGTACCAAGAATCAACACCACAGGCTTATTTCACACTGACTGATGGAGAATCTGAGATTTATAAACGACCACGTCCTGACTCCTTTAATTAGCTCTTATCATCGTGGTGTTGAGGTCCCGCACACACACACGCACACACACACACACACGCACACACACGCACGGAGTCCAATAGTTTATGCCAGATGTTAGAACAGTGTTCGTCCCAAAACAATCATGATGAATTGTCTTTAACTTTTATAATCGACTGAAACAAAGGGTCCAACATTATTAATTTACAATTAACTTTTTTGTTTCACATTCTGATGATGTACTATTCTTTTTTTCGATGTAGATTTCAGGATTTATCCGACGAATCACCCAATGTAGCGTGTTTCTGCTGATATGGCTGAAATAATGCAGTTTTTCATGTAAATTAGTTACACAAAGGGAGGAATAGCAGTGAGAACTGGGCAGGTTTAATTGATACTAATGCACATGATTACTTCCTGGAGGATATTGTAGGGCGGGGCTATTCAACACACTTACCTTATAAGGAGTCTGTATATGTCCTGTTCTACCTCAGTATATGTGCCTACACACCATATCACTAATACACACACTACATCACTAATACACACACTACATCCCTATTACACACAATACATCACTAATACACACACCATATCACTAATACACACACCATATCACTAATACACACACTACATCACTAATACACACACCATATCACTAATACACACACTACATCACTAATACACACACCATATCACTAATACACACACCATATCACTAATACACACACTACATCACTAATACACACACACTACATCACTTATACACACACACCATATCACTGATACACAGATGTAAATGTGCACTTTTGTCCATCTGGCACAACTGGAATTATAACTATGGCCCCATTGAAACTCTGATTATATTAATAGTCCATCTGTACATTGTAATGGGTCGTTACCGTGGGATCCCAGCATTTAATCAGTGCACCTGTGTCACCTTGGGGGACATCAAGAACACCTGAGACACACTGGATAGGATAACTAGGGGGAGACTGAGAGAGGGAGAGAGGAGGAGAGAGGAGGAGAGAGGAGGGAGAGAGGAGGGAGAGAGAGGAGGGAGAGAGAGGAGAGAGAGGAGGGAGAGAGAGGAGAGAGGAGGGAGAGAGGAGAGAGGAGAAGGGTGGGAGAGAGGAGGGAGGAGGGAGAGAGGAGGAGAGAGGAGGGAGGAGAGAGGAGGGAGAGAGGAGAGAGGAGGAGAGAGGAGGAGAGAGATCAGAGAAGAGAGGAGAGAGACAGACGGAGAGAAAGGAGTAAAGAAGGAGAGGGAGAGGGGGGGAGAGAGGAGGAGAGAGGAGGAGAGAAGAGAAGAGAGAAAGACCTCCCCCTCTAACACAGTCAGACCACATATTGAGGATAGAAACACAGTCAGACCACATAGAGAAGAGTGATTATGGTCTTGACTCTGTACAGACTCAGTGATTATGGTCTTGACTCTGTACAGACTCAGTGATTATGGTCTGGACTCTGTACAGACTCAGTGATTATGGTCTTGACTCTGTACAGACTCAGTGATTATGGTCTTGACTCTGTACAGACTCAGTGATTATGGTCTTGACTCTGTACAGACTCAGTGATTATGGTCTGGACTCTGTACAGACTCAGTGATTATGGTCTTGACTCTGTACAGACTCAGTGATTATGGTCTTGACTCTGTACAGACTCAGTGATTATGGTCTGGACTCTGTACAGACTCAGTGATTATGGTCTGGACTCTGTACAGACTCAGTGATTATGGTCTGGACTCTGTACAGACTCAGTGATTATGGTCTTGACTCTGTACAGACTCAGTGATTATGGTCTGGACTCTGTACAGACTCAGTGATTATGGTCTGGACTCTGTACAGACTCAGTGATTATGGTCTTGACTCTGTACAGACTCAGTGATTATGGTCTTGACTCTGTACTGACTCAGTGATTATGGTCTTGACTCTGTACTGACTCAGTGATATTATGTACAGACTGTAGCATTGATCAACATGGACTGAGACAGCATGAGCATATCACATGGTCCTGGCTGATATCGTCACAACAATGACTTTGCATCATAATTTTTGAATGAAAAGCTATTTTGTTCCCATCCGAATATCGTCAAATTTGTTTCAGAACATCCTAAATACATCAGAATTAAAAAATAGAAATTGTAAATGTTGTAAATGAATATTTTAGCTGGGAACAGCAGATTTAATGGACAATCTACATGAGCGTACAGAGACACATTATCTGCTACCACCAGACCTGTATTCCAATGGCACTTTGTGTTTGTTTTTCATTTTAAAAGACTAATTGATCTTTAGAAAGCCCTTTTAGAAAGCAATTATGTTAGCACCTCTGAAAATGGTTGTGATGATTGTAGAAGCAGTAAAAACTGACATTATTTGGATTGGTTCAGTATCTGGAACATCAGCGTTTGTCAGTTCAATTACAGGCTCAAAATTCTCTGAAACAGTGTAAAATGTGTTAGTCTAAACTTGTTATTAGATATGAAAGCTATTCTCTGCAATAATTTGCAAACTGTTTCCAGCTAGAATAAAAAAGTGACTGGGAGGCCCCGGTGCAGAACTGAGAGAAAGGACAAACACATTTGAGAGTCTAGTTCGAGAAACATAAAAGGTAACTACCCTGTAACTGTTAGACGGTGAGGAGGTGACTACCCTGTATCTGTTAGACAGTGAGGAGGTGACTACCCTGTATCTGTTAGACAGTGAGGAGGTGACTACCCTGTATCTGTTAGACAGTGAGGAGGTGACAACCCTGTAACTGTTAGACGGTGAGGAGGTCACTACCCTGTAACTGTTAGACAGTGAGGAGGTGACTACCCTGTATCTGTTAGACAGTGAGGAGGTGACTACCCTGTATCTGTTAGACAGTGAGGAGGTGACAACCCTGTAACTGTTAGACGGTGAGGAGGTCACTACCCTGTAACTGTTAGACAGTGAGGAGGTGACTACCCTGTAACTGTTAGACGGTGAGGAGGTCACTACCCTGTAACTGTTAGACAGTGAGGAGGTGACTACCCTGTAACTGTTAGACAGTGAGGAGGTGACTACCCTGTAACTGTTAGACAGTGAGGAGGTGACTACCCTGTAACTGTTAGACGGTGAGGAGGTCACTACCCTGTAACTGTTAGACAGTGAGGAGGTGACTACCCTGTAACTGTTAGACGGTGAGGAGGTGACTACCCTGTAACTGTTAGACAGTGAGGAGGTGACTACCCTGTAACTGTTAGACAGTGAGGAGGTGACTACCCTGTAACTGTTAGACGGTGAGGAGGTGACTACCCTGTAACTGTTAGACAGTGAGGAGGTGACTACCCTGTAACTGTTAGACGGTGAGGAGGTCACTACCCTGTAACTGTTAGACAGTGAGGAGGTGACTACCCTGTAACTGTTAGACGGTGAGGAGGTGACAACCCTGTAACTGTTAGACGGTGAGGAGGTGACTACCCTGTAACTGTTAGACAGTGAGGAGGTGACTACCCTGTAACTGTTAGACAGTGAGGAGGTGACTACCCTGTATCTGTTAGACAGTGAGGAGGTGACAACCCTGTAACTGTTAGACGGTGAGGAGGTCACTACCCTGTAACTGTTAGACAGTGAGGAGGTGACTACCCTGTAACTGTTAGACGGTGAGGAGGTCACTACCCTGTAACTGTTAGACAGTGAGGAGGTGACTACCCTGTAACTGTTAGACAGTGAGGAGGTGACTACCCTGTATCTGTTAGACAGTGAGGAGGTGACTACCCTGTAACTGTTAGACAGTGAGGAGGTGACTACCCTGTATCTGTTAGACAGTGAGGAGGTGACAACCCTGTAACTGTTAGACGGTGAGGAGGTGACAACCCTGTAACTGTTAGACAGTGAGGAGGTGACTACCCTGTAACTGTTAGACAGTGAGGAGGTGACTACCCTGTATCTGTTAGACAGTGAGGAGGTGACAACCCTGTAACTGTTAGACGGTGAGGAGGTCACTACCCTGTAACTGTTAGACAGTGAGGAGGTGACTACCCTGTAACTGTTAGACGGTGAGGAGGTCACTACCCTGTAACTGTTAGACAGTGAGGAGGTGACTACCCTGTAACTGTTAGACAGTGAGGAGGTGACTACCCTGTAACTGTTAGACAGTGAGGAGGTGACTACCCTGTATCTGTTAGACAGTGAGGAGGTGACTACCCTGTAACTGTTAGACAGTGAGGAGGTGACTACCCTGTATCTGTTAGACAGTGAGGAGGTGACTACCCTGTAACTGTTAGACAGTGAGGAGGTGACAACCCTGTAACTGTTAGACAGTGAGGAGGTGACTACCCTGTAACTGTTAGACAGTGAGGAGGTGACAACCCTGTAACTGTTAGACGGTGAGGAGGTCACTACCCTGTAACTGTTAGACAGTGAGGAGGTGACTACCCTGTAACTGTTAGACGGTGAGGAGGTCACTACCCTGTAACTGTTAGACAGTGAGGAGGTGACTACCCTGTAACTGTTAGACGGTGAGGAGGTGACTACCCTGTAACTGTTAGACAGTGAGGAGGTGACTACCCTGTAACTGTTAGACGGTGAGGAGGTGACTACCCTGTAACTGTTAGACAGTGAGGAGGTGACTACCCTGTAACTGTTAGACAGTGAGGAGGTGACTACCCTGTAACTGTTAGACAGTGAGGAGGTGACTACCCTGTAACTGTTAGACAGTGAGGAGGTGACTACCCTGTAACTGTTAGACAGTGAGGAGGTGACTACCCTGTAACTGTTAGACAGTGAGGAGGTGACTACCCTGTAACTGTTAGACAGTGAGGAGGTGACTACCCTGTAACTGTTAGACAGTGAGGAGGTGACTACCCTGTAACTGTTAGACAGTGAGGAGGTGACAACCCTGTAACTGTTAGACAGTGAGGAGGTGACTACCCTGTAACTGTTAGACAGTGAGGAGGTGACTACCCTGTAACTGTTAGACAGTGAGGAGGTGACTACCCTGTAACTGTTAGACGGTGAGGAGGTCACTACCCTGTAACTGTTAGACAGTGAGGAGGTGACTACCCTGTAACTGTTAGACGGTGAGGAGGTGACTACCCTGTAACTGTTAGACGGTGAGGAGGTCACTACCCTGTAACTGTTAGACAGTGAGGAGGTCACTACCCTGTAACTGTTAGACAGTGAGGAGGTGACTACCCTGTAACTGTTAGACGGTGAGGAGGTCACTACCCTGTAACTGTTAGACAGTGAGGAGGTGACTACCCTGTAACTGTTAGACAGTGAGGAGGTGACTACCCTGTAACTGTTAGACAGTGAGGAGGTGACTACCCTGTATCTGTTAGACAGTGAGGAGGTGACAACCCTGTAACTGTTAGACAGTGAGGAGGTGACTACCCTGTAACTGTTAGACAGTGAGGAGGTGACTACCCTGTATCTGTTAGACAGTGAGGAGGTGACAACCCTGTAACTGTTAGACAGTGAGGAGGTGACTACCCTGTATCTGTTAGACAGTGAGGAGGTGACAACCCTGTAACTGTTAGACAGTGAGGAGGTGACTACCCTGTAACTGTTAGACAGTGAGGAGGTGACTACCCTGTAACTGTTAGACAGTGAGGAGGTGACTACCCTGTAACTGTTAGACAGTGAGGAGGTGACTACCCTGTAACTGTTAGACAGTGAGGAGGTGACTACCCTGTAACTGTTAGACAGTGAGGAGGTGACTACCCTGTATCTGTTAGACAGTGAGGAGGTGACTACCCTGTATCTGTTAGACAGTGAGGAGGTGACTACCCTGTAACTGTTAGACAGTGAGGAGGTGACTACCCTGTAACTGTTAGACAGTGAGGAGGTGACTACCCTGTAACTGTTAGACAGTGAGGAGGTGACTACCCTGTATCTGTTAGACAGTGAGGAGGTGACTACCCTGTATCTGTTAGACGGTGAGGAGGTGACTACCCTGTAACTGTTAGACAGTGAGGAGGTGACTACCCTGTATCTGTTAGACAGTGAGGAGGTGACTACCCTGTAACTATTATTGGTATATTCCAACCATACTAATGAGGACTAGTTGCTGAGTCAGATTTTCTGAGAAAACCTTTCTTTCATCAGATGATTGTGGATCTTTTCTCTCATATGTGCAGTAAAATGGATGATAGACTCACTGGATCAGAACCAACATGTCTCAGTAAATCACAATGTGCTTATTACACAGATAGTTTGTATGAACAGGTTGAACCGGGCTTCTCCTGAGGAAGTGGACTCGATCAGGACAGAGCGTATACATGTGCTGTGTTTGACACTGTTGCATTTATTCAGTTCCAGATACTTTGAGCAGCTCCTCTCTAATTAGGGAGCGACACAACCTGCCTCGCAGAAGGATCTCTTTCACCCTTCTAATCTGTGAACACGCTCACAGCGTCATCCGTTAGACCATGGACAGTACTCGGAACCGGGAGGTTCCGGATGGTTCCAGGGTTAGCGGATGTGTAGTGTATGGCTGGGACAGGTTAGAGGGGAAGACGTTCAGACAAGTGTCAAGGGTCAGAGGTTAGAGGTCACCTGTTCTGGAGTTAATGGAGAAGAAATTCTGCGGGTTGCCAGCGGTGATGCGGTAACTAAGTCTTCCAGACGTGGCGGTGAAGTCCGGGTCCTGTGCCTGGATACGAATGACGGACACATCCTTGGGTGAGTTCTCCATGACAACGGGGTGGTATATGGGGTAAGATGTCAGGGGGGAGTGGTCATTCACGTCTTCTACCTGCGGGATTGGTTGGGACATGAGGGAACATAATTGGTTGCAACATTATTTTCATCTTTCGTCTCGAGCGGAATCTCCGAAACTGGGGGAAAATGACAAAACACATCCCTGGAGTTCTGTTTAAAAATGTCCCAGGATTGATCCATTTTCTGATTGGATATGCAGTGCACGCACCAGAAGGAAATTGCTTAAAACTGTCTCATGACTTTGGTTCAGAAGGTCTCCCTTTATCACTCAGGTTGATTATAACTGTCTCATTTCTGCTGGTGAAAATAAAATATGGATGTGAAATTGAGCGAGGGAATTGAGACAAATGCCATCACACACCTGGATGAAGACCTCAACAGAGGCAGATAAGGGCGTAAGGCCACGGTCTGTGGCGTAGACTGTCAGCCAATAGGAGTCTGTGGTTTCGCAGTCCAGGATACCTGTAGTGTAGATCAAACCTGTGAAGGAGTGAGAAGGAGAGACGTGAGGAGAAGAGGAAACGAATGGAGTGAGGAGGAGTGAGAAGGAGAAGAGGAAACGAATGGAGTGAGGAGGAGAGGAGGAGGAGTGAGGAGGAGAAGAGGAAACAAATGGAGTGAGGAGGAGTGAGAAGGAGAAGAGGAAACGAATGGAGTGAGGAGGAGGAGTGAGGAGGAGTGAGGAGGAGTGAGGAGGAGTAAGGAGGAGTGAGGAGGAGGAGAAGAGGAAACAAATGGAGTGAGGAGGAGTGAGGAGGAGTGAGGAGGAGGAGAAGAGTCATTAAATGTCCTATGGATACATTTTTAATGTCAGATTTGTTTTTAAGCCTCTGCTTTTATCAGGCTGTTTATAAGCCTCTGTTTTTAACCGGCTGTTTATAAGCCTCTGTTTTTAACCGGCTGTTTATAAGCCTCTGTTTTTAACCGGCTGTTTATGAGCCTCTGTTTTTAACCGGCTGTTTATGAGCCTCTGTTTCTAACCGGCTGTTTATGAGCCTCTGTTATTAACCGGCTGTTTATAAGCCTCTCTTTTTAACCGGCTGTTTATAAGCCTCTCTTTTTAACCGGCTGTTTATAAGCCTCTCTTTTTAACCGGCTGTTTATAAGCCTCTCTTTTTAACCGGCTGTTTATAAGCCTCTCTTTTTAACCGGCTGATTATAAGCCTCTCTTTTTTACCGGCTGTTTCAAGGTTTCTGTTGGATCCAGGATCAGGCTCCAGGCTGCCCATCTGATGCTAACTTTTAATCGATGTGAAACTGCACTTGGATCAGCGCTCAGATGCAAATGATGACAGGGGCCTGATGGAGCTGCCAACTGAAGAAGTCACCTGCTGTCAGTTTACAACTGAATGTGTGTGTGTGCGTGTGTCAATCTCTGTGTCTGTGTGTGTGTGTGTGTGTGTGTGTGTGTGTGTGTGTGTGTGTGTGTGTGTGTGTGTGTGTGTGTGTGTGTGTGTGTGTGTGTGTGTGTGTGTGTGTGTGTGTGTGGAGTTGGGTGATTACTCTGTCAGAGTGACATTGGCCTTATGAAATGCTGAGTCAGTTCTCACACTGCTGGTGGCTAACACACACACAAACACAAGTTCACGCACACACACACACACACGCACACGCGCGCATCTTAAACACTGCTTGACCTTCAACTCTTTAGCATTACCAGGGATAATCAACAGTGACAAACCTGCTACCTCTGCTGTTGAATGTCTCACT
>CM055746.1:16411358-16578858 GCA_029465975.1 Dallia pectoralis | reverse complement strand
CTGTGGAGAGGCCAAGTACCCCATGGGGCCCTAGTACCCCAGGTTGGGAACCACTGATCTACAGCCTAACTAATAAATTATATCACATTTTTGGTTTTAGTTTTTCTCCCTGAAATGCAAACTAATATAATTAAAAGACAGACTGGGACCACAATGCATTATGAACCTGTCATTATGTGCTAATTTAATCTAAAGCCCCAGCCAGACAGGCAGACACAAGTACTCACAAGTTTAACAAGATTGGGAAGCATTGTCACTGTTTGCTACAGGCTATTATTCAGTAATGAGTTTGAGTCCCAGGTGAGGTCTGTTAATGATTTAATGCGGTTACATTTATTATGTTAGAGTTTTGAGATGGGAACCT
This sequence comes from Dallia pectoralis, assembly GCA_029465975.1. Lineage (NCBI taxonomy): Eukaryota > Metazoa > Chordata > Actinopteri > Esociformes > Umbridae > Dallia > Dallia pectoralis. Next base: position 16,578,494 of record CM055746.1, on the reverse strand, counting down.
TTTAATGGAAATTAGGAATATATGTTATTTGCTAATTGTGTTTTCTGCATTTAATTGTAACTCACTTTGCGGTGACAGTGGAACCATTTCAAATAGGTAGAGACTCTGCTATCCACCAAGAGAAGCTGGTTCTACCATTGAGGTTCCAAGACAGAGAAGAGTTCACACCAAGAGTGATTCAGAGTCATTTACAGGGGTTTGGTTGCACACACTAGGAGTCACACCAAGAGTGAGTCAGAGTCATTTACAGGGGTTTGGTTGCACACACTAGGAGTCACACCAAGAGTGATTCAGAATCATTTGGACGTGAGATGACAAGCACCTGATTAGGTACCTGAGCTGAGTGTAGGTATGGTCATACAGGAGCAAATGACTGTTGTACCTCCTGCAGGAGCAAATTACTGTTGTAGCTCCTGCAGGAGCAAGTCACTGCCTTGATGTTAGCAGACAACGACAGTGTTGTTGAGGGTCACAACAAGGTTCTTTGCATTCTGGGAGGAGGACATTAAGAAGTTATCAAACATGATTGACATGTCCAGGAGCTGACAGGCTTCCCCCAAAAGAAAATCAGCTCAGTTTTGCCCTCAGATCAAATGTGGCTCCAATCTACCAGACGGCATCTGGGAGAATCTGAGACCAAGTGTTAGATGATTCTATGGTCTGATGTGACACCAAAATAATCCTTTTATCAAGCGGTATGTTGACCATAAGCTTTAAATTGTACACCATTCTGAAAACACTATCGCTATCATGAAGAATGGCTGGCAGGAGCTTCATGCTATGGGGAAGCTTCTCAGCGGCCGAGAATGGAAGACCGGTCAAGATTGAGAGAACTAACAAAGCAAAATATAGAGGTCCTTAAAGAGCCCACAGGAACTTAGAGAAGAAATAAAGTCATGAGTAAATATTTCAATAATGTTCTCCAATCCGCCGCGCAACATATTAAACCAGATACCTGGACAAGTAAATGTTGAAGACACCTCTTCCAAATAAACTAGTTTGAGGACTTGAAGATAGATCAGCTTCCAACTATGAGCAGTTCCACGCACAACAAAACAAGATTTTAAAAAACTATGTACAAAACAACATACAAAACTTCGCAGGCTAAAGAAAGGAACATAGTGCAAATCGACATCTAAAACCACGCACACAACAAAGTAAAAAAACACAACAACGTATGAAACAAATCAAGTGTATTTTAAAGCCCTTTTTACATCATCAGTTGTCACAAAGTGCTTTTACAAACACTCAACCTGAAGCCTCAAAGGGTCCAAACCACAAGAGGGCCCAAACCACAAGAGGGCCCAAACCACAACAGGGTCCAAACCCCAACAGGGCCCAAACCACAACAGGGTCCAAACCACAACAGGGCCCAAACCACAACAGGGCCCAAACCACAACAGGGTCCAAACCACAACAGGGCCCAAACCACAACAGGGTCCAACCCACATAGACATAGACAACAACTTACAGTACCAGTAAAAAGTTTGGTAGGATATTGGCCCCCTTGAATGAGTTGGTGTGTCCAAAACCTTTGACACTGTAAATGACATTGAGCAAGTCAACATACCTCAAAGGCCCCGTTGACATTGTTTGCCAGTGTATAGTAGACCTGTCCCCCAAGTCCAAGGTCTGGATCCTGGGTCTGTATCCATGCAATGACTGCCCCTAGTGGCAGGTCCTCCAGCACACGGGCGCTGTAGCTACTAGAAACCACCATTGGAGAGCAGTCATTAATGTCGTCCAGCGTGATGGTCAGGGTTGTCACCATGAAGCGCTGGGTCCCTCTCTCAGCCTTATCTCTGGCTTCCACCTGTAAGCATATCCATCAGTTAGTCAAAGAATCAACCAGTCAGCCAGTCAGTCAGTAAGCTAATGAAACGGTCAGCAAATCAATTAATTAGTAAGGCGGTTACTTAATCAGGAAACCAATCACATAAATCAATCAGTCCCTCAGACCCTCTATAAAGTAGCACTGAAGATTGAGTGTCTTGCTTCCAGGTACAGCGACAGATTTTCAACTTTTTGTGTGGAATTCAGACCAGCAACCTTTTGATTAACTGGGCCAAGGCTCTAACCGCAGAAGTGAACAGGTCCGAATAACTCAACTGAGGCTTTGATAAAATACTTAACATGGAGGGGACATGTATAAGTGTATCAGGAATAATCCATGTTCACCTTGAGGATGAAGACAGGAACCGTCTCTCTGTCCAGAAGTCCTGTCACCACCACCGCTCCAGTCTGGCTGTCGATGCTAAACTCCGGCAGGGTGTTCAGCAGGGCGAACCTCACCTCTCCATTAGAGGCCTGATCTGCATCAGTGGCCTTTAGCCGTACAACCTCCACCCCCAGGGACGTGTTCTCTGGGACCACCACACTGTAGCTAAGAATGCCAAGAGGAGCGAGAAGACATGGTTGATGATGAAGAAGCGTTGTTTCAAGAGAACTTCCCTACAAACGCAGAAATCACAAATCCGAGTGCGAACGGAACTTGAGACAACACAGCCTTACACAACAAGATATACACCCACACACAGAGAGAGATAGACACACACACAGAGTGACACACACACACACAGAGTGACACACACACACACACACAGAGAGGTAGACACACACACACACACACAGAGTGACACACACACACACAGAGTGAGACACCCACACACACACATACACACACACACACACACACACACACACAGAGGTAGACACACACACACACACATACACACACAGAGCACACACACACACACACACAGAGTGACACACACACACACACACACACACACACACACACACACACACACACACACACACACACATACACACACAGAGTGACACACACACACACACACACACACACAGAGTGACACACACACACACAGGTACACACACACACACACACACACACAGAGTGACCACCTGTCCTGGCTGAACTGTGGGTCGTGGTCGTTCACATCCTCTACGTTCACGGTCAGCAGCCTCCAGTTGGACCGCTGGGGGAGGCCCTGGTCATAGATGGTCACGTTCAGGATGTAGCGGTCAGAATGCTCGCGGTCCAGGGGTCGAAACACTGTGATGAGGCCAGTCTCCATGGCGATGCTAAAGCAGCTGTCTCTGTTGCCGTCAGAGATGCCGTAGAGGATGAGTCCGTTGAAGGCTGAGTCATCGTCCGTCGCCCTCACCTTGAATCAGAAGCAACGGGCTTGTTTCCCATCAGACCTCACGGAATATTAAACACTCTCTAAATATTAGCTCAGGACCACGATGGACGATCCAATATATGGATCAATAGTGAGTCTACAACCCTCACCTGGAAAACACTGGCCCCCACCACAAGGTCCTCGCTGACCATAATACTAAAGGGGAAGGAGTCAAACTCCGGAGGGTGTCTGTTGACCGAGAACAAATCTTTGTACTCCTCCTCAGGCCTGGGTCTTCCCACCGCCGCTTCCTTCTGGAGGACGAGGAATTACTCAATTACACTCTACACATATTATTTCCGGGACTTAAGCAATCATCTGTTTACCCAGGGAACGATGCTGGAATCACTAGCTACTCCATTAGCCAGATAATTCTAATGTGATTTCCCTCGCCTGAACAAAACGTCATGTTATGAATATACATAAATGCCTCTCATTTAAATAAGGATAACCTTATTTACTGTATTTCCTCTGTTGTCTGAGTCCTCTAGTGGAACAAACGTCTGTGAAACAGGGGTCGCTCTTCTATGGTGATATAGCTCTTCTATGGTGATATAGCTCTTCCATTGTGATATAGCTCTTCCATTGTGATATAGCTCTTCTATGGTGATATAGCTCTTCTATGGTGATATAGGTCTTCCATTGTGATATAGCTCTTCCATTGTGATATAGCTCTTCTATGGTGATATAGCTCTTCCATTGTGATATAGCTCTTCTATGGTGATATAGCTCTTCTATTGTGATATAGCTCTTCTATGGTGATATAGCTCTTCTATGGTGATTTAGCTCTTCTATGGTGATATAGCTCTTCTATGGTGATTTAGCTCTTCTATGGTGATATAGCTCTTCTATTGTGATATAGCTATTCTATGGTGATATAGCTCTTCCATTGTGATATAGCTCTTCAATTGTGATATAGCTCTTCTATGGTGATATAGCTCTTCTATGGTGATATAGTTCTTCCATTGTAATATTTGGAATAATGCTTTTTTTCGTGATGTTATATCACAGTAGACGATGAGACTAACATTCTACTAAGTACTTTCAGGGTGTGAAGGACTGTTCAAACAGTAAAGATCCAAGCCTTCTTCTCTGTGTGTCTCTGGCTGCCTGGTTAGTATGTTGATCCTCCAAACGCTCTTGACACGAAATGGCCTCCTCATTAACCACCCTCTGGGGAGTCTGGATCGATGATTTAAAACCAGAGTGGTCCGTGGACATTTTTATGAGAGAGTCTGTTATGCAACCCGCCAACGCCCACAATCGCCAGTTTCAATCCTTAACTACTATCAGGAAACAGTCCTGAGCTCTGTATCTCATGACTCAATTTGACACTGAGGTTGTATGCATTCAGATGTTATTGTGCTAATGCATTAATAGGATAATACATTAGCCTATGTGACATTAGCTTATGGGACATTATCTTATGTGACATTAGCTTATGGGACATTATCTTATGTGACATTAGCTTATGGGACATTAGCTTATGGGACATTATCTTATGTGACATTAGCTTATGGGACATTAGCTTATGGGACATTATCTTATGTGACATTAGCTTATGGGACATTAGCTTATGGGACATTATCTTATGTGACATTAGCTTATGGGACATTAGCTTATGGGACATTATCTTATGTGACATTAGCTTATGGGACATTAGCTTATGGGACATTAGCTTATGGGACATTATCTTATGTGACATTAGCCTATGTGACATTAGCTTATGTGATATTAGCTTATGGGACATTATCTTATGTGACATTAGCTTATGGGACATTAGCTTATGGGACATTATCTTATGTGACATTAGCTTATGTGACATTAGCCTATGTGACATTAGCTTATGTGATATTAGCTTATGGGACATTATCTTATGTGACATTAGCTTATGGGACATTAGCTTATGGGACATTAGCTTATGGGACATTATCTTATGGGACATTATCTTATGTGACATTAGCTTATGGGACATTAGCTTATGGGACATTATCTTATGTGACATTAGCTTATGGGACATTAGCTTATGGGACATTAGCTTATGGGACATTATCTTATGTGACATTAGCCTATGTGACATTAGCTTATGTGATATTAGCTTATGTGACATTATCTTATGTGACATTAGCTTATGGGACATTAGCTTATGGGACATTAGCTTATGGGACATTATCTTATGTGACATTAGCTTATGGGACATTAGCTTATGTGATATTAGCCTATGTGACATTAGCTTATGTGATATTAGCTTATGTGATATTATCTTATGTGACATTAGCCTATGTGATATTATCTTATGTGACATTAGCCTATGTGATATTATCTTATGTTACATTAGCCTATGTGATATTATCTTATGTGACATTAGCCTATGTGATATTATCTTATGTGACATTAGCCTATGTGATATTATCTTATGTGACATTAGCCTATGTGATATTATCTTATGTGACATTAGCCTATGTGATATTATCTTATGTGACATTAGCCTATGTGATATTGGCATGAGGACATTGTCCAGATACCTGTAGTAACAGCAGCTCCGCCAGGCTCTGCGCTACTTTGACCTCCTGGCAGGTGACACTACGTGACGGCACCCTTCCTCGGACCACAGACACGTTGACGTAGGTGGGTTCTGAACACAGCTCCCCGTCTGTCGCCTCCACCTTACAGAGCAGCAAAAACATCCAGGAGGGCTTCAACATGACACCTCACTGCCTGTATAGCTCACCTCAGAGGGACAGATAATGTCAACCCTGTTTTATCAAGTGAAGTACCTTCAGGTTGAAGACACTCGTCTTGAGGTTAGCAGAGGCCAGGGACCTCCTCAGGAACAGAGATCCAGAGTCTGGGTTCAGGTTGAAGTAATCCAGTTCATTACCTGAGAGAATCCTGTACTTAACCAGCCCCAGGTCATCTATGTCTGCAATATCAACACAATGTTAATCCCTGTACGTCCATGAATCAGTGGTACTTTAAACATCACAATTTGTGTCAACTGTTTTCACCTAATGCTATCCAGGTGTAACGGTCCCCAACACAGTCCCCCACATCCTGTCCCCAACATCCTGTCCCCAACACCCTGTTCTGTCCCCAACACCCTGTTCTGTCCCCAACACCCTGTTCTGTCCCCAACATCCTGTTCTGTCCCCCACATCCTGTCCCCAACATCCTGTCCCCAACACCCTGTTCTGTCCCCAACACCCTGTTCTGTCCCCAACACCCTGTTCTGTCCCCAACACCCTGTTCTGTCCCCAACACCCTGTTCTGTCCCCAACATCCTGTTCTGTCCCCCACATCCTGTTCTGTCCCCAACACCCTGTTCTGTCCCCCACATCCTGTTCTGTCCCCCACATCCTGTTCTGTTCCCAACATCCTGTTCTGTCCCCCACATCCTGTTCTGTCCCCAACACCCTGTTCTGTCCCCCACATCCTGTTCTGTCCCCCACATCCTGTTCTGTCCCCCACATCCTGTTCTGTCCCCAACATCCTGTTCTGTCCCCCACATCCTGTTCTGTCCCCAACACCCTGTTCTGTCCCCCACATCCTGTTCTGTCCCCAACATCCTGTTCTGTTCCCAACATCCTGTTCTGTCCCCCACATCCTGTTCTGTCCCCAACATCCTGTTCTGTCCCCAACATCCTGTTCTGTCCCCCACATCCTGTTCTGTCCTCAACACCATATTCTGTCCCCAACATCCTGTTCTGTTCCCAACATCCTGTTCTGTTCCCAACACCCTGTTCTGTCCCCCACATCCTGTTCTGTTCCCAACACCCTGTTCTGTCCCCCACATCCTGTTCTGTCCCCAACACCATATTCTGTCTCCAGAACAACTTTGTCCCCATCATATGTAGGTTACATTAAGCAACCACAGTGGTGTGTGCTTCATTATCCATTAAGACCTTTAAAACTTAACAACACAGTGAGGAAAGTTTCTACATAATCGATGTTGAGCATCGATCAAGTCCACACACAGAGGAGTGTGGAGTTTAGCCAACTTACCCACAGCTGCCATGGTAACGATATCCTGTCCCACAGGGAAGTCCCGCCCAATCATCCCTCGACAACTGACCCGCTCAAACAGTGGCCTGTTGTCGTTCACGTTGACAATACGGACTGTCACGTTGACCTCGTTCTCTCGTCGGTACGGAGAACCCCAGTCCGAGGCTCGCACTGAGAACGTGAAGAGATCCGCCAAAGTTTCATAGTCCAACTCACTAGTGGTCCTCACCTGGGAGGACAGGAAAGAAAAGGCCAGAGAGAAGGATGTGAGAAGGAAAGAGGACAGGAGAGGGGAGGAAAAGGGAGAAGACAGGACAGGAACAAGAAAGCCAGAGAGTAGGAAGTGGGGAGGGAAGAGGACAGGAGAGGGGAGGAAAAGGGAGAAGACAGGACAGGAAAAAGAGCCAGAGAGTAGGAAGTGGGGAGGGAAGAGGACAGGAGAGGGGAGGACAAGGAGGTCAAGAAAAAGACAGACAGCGAGAGCAGAGAAAAGGCACAAAAAATAGGAAGAGCGAGGAAAGAAGTTGAGATAATTGGGTGGTCATTTGGTGTTGAATATCCATGGCACGTATCAACACAGCCGGCACCACCAGTACCTCCCCTGAGTCCTGATCGATGGTGAAAGGCTGTGCCTGAAGCCCGGCCAGGCTGTGGGTGATGCGCCCGTTCTCGCCTCTGTCGTCATCCACCGCGGAAACAACCAAGATCAGCGTGCCGACAGGCGTGGTCTCCTGCACAGACACGTCGTATGCGGACATGGTGAAGGTGGGCGTGTTGTCGTTGGCATCCTCCAACCTGACCTGAGTGGGGGGAGGAGCTTGTCAGGCAACTGCATTTAACAGAGGCAACGACGACTGCGACGGAATAAGAGAAAACATCACCTGGACCATGGTTCGGAGTTTACTGCCCTCCTCAGTCACCTCCAGCTCTACTACCTCCTGGGATAGGCTGGTCAGAAAGGTCGTCGTGTAGATGACCCCAGTCGAGGGGTTAATGAGGAAATGGGGCGGGGCAGAGAATAGCCTAAAGCTGTAGGTAACACTGAGAGGTTTCGGGGTCACCTGAACCACCACAACAATGGTTCCCGGAGGGGATATCTCACTGATGCACACCTGGTAGAGCTGCTTGGTAAACCTCACCTGGACGAGAATATCCAACTGCATCACTAACAGATGAAGTATCAATAATACATTAAGCATCACGGCATATTATATTTATGTGAATACGTAACATTTACACGCACAGGAACCTAAACTTTAATACTCTGACATGAAGGCTGAGAGAATCTAAAGCATGAAAGGGGAATGGCTCACCTGGACAGGTGCTGGTTTTCTCACGAGTATTTGGACCACCTGGGTGTTGGAGAGGAGAGGAGGAGTTCCTCTGTCTCGAGCTTGGAGAGTCAGGTTACAACCAAATGGGAATTTCTCCCAGTCAATCACATTTGACCTCTTCACCTGAGGGGAAGAAATTTGAGAAAATAACAAGATAAGATGACGAGGTAGAAGTGGAGAAGATAGGGTAGGAGAGAGGAGAGACAAAATACACACAGAGACCAGTTCTTCATTGCAGAATATATCAGATATATATCATTAGATCTAGATATCTTGTTTATATTCTAACTGTGATTAGATCTAGAGATCTGGTTTATATTCTAACTGTGAGTAGATCTAGATATCTGGTTTATATTCTAACTGTGATTAGATCTAGATATCTGGTTTATATTCTAACAGTGATTAGATCTAGATATCTGGTTTATATTCTAACAGTGATTAGATCTAGATATCTGGTTTATATTCTAACAGTGATTAGATCTAGATATCTTGTTTATATTCTAACAGTGATTAGATCTATACGTCTACATATCTTCACATCATACCTTGAACGTGTTGCCAACTGAGCGTTCCATCTTGAACAGATTCAGGGGATCTCCCTCCACAATGGAGACCCATTCGATTTCCCCACTGATTCCTTCATCCTGGTCCTCCACCGTGACCACGGCAAACACCGGGTCACCGTCCAACCAGGACGGCACCAGGCCTTCCGCAAACAGAACCGGGGCAAACCCATTCACCTGCTCTACCGTCAGAACCACCTGGAGGATAATTTGTCAATTGGTTGCTTGGAAAATGTTTTGGGAAAAAAACTCTCACAGTTAAAAGCTATTTTAATGCACCCCCTTATAAATCACAGACCGAAACAAAAGCATTAATGAAAGCATTATTATAGTATCATAGACCAATATGTAATAGATAATACAGACCAATGCCATGTGAGATAGAAATACCACAGCATTATCATAGTATCATAGACCAATATGTAATAGATTATACAGACCAATGCCATGTGAGAGAGAAATACCACAGCATTATCATAGTATCATAGACCAATATGTAATAGATAATACAGACCAATGCCATGTGAGAGAGAAATACCACAGCATTATTATAGTATCATAGACCAATATGTAATAGATAATACAGACCAATGCCATGTGAGAGAGAAATCCACTGATGAGACCAAACGCTATGACCTACCAGACAGGTGCCACCTACCTAAACATAGTTCCAGACCAGGTACCCTTCATGGTATTACATGATGGCAGTGCCCCTATCAGCAGAATAATGTGCCCTGCCACTCTGCCATGTTGTTCAGGAATGGTTTGAGGAACATGATGAAGGTACTGTCCTGGCCTCCACATGTCCCAGATCTCAATCAGATTGAGCATAATGTTTGGGTTTCAGTACATAGTCTATAGTAACCCTAACCCTAACCCAATATATAGTAACCCTAACCCTAGTCTATAGTAACCCTAACCCTAGTCTATAGTAACCCTAACCCTAGTCTATAGTAACCCTAACCCTAGTCTATAGTAACCCTAACCCTAGTCTATAGTAACCCTAACCCTAGTCTATAGTAACCCTAACCCTAGTCTATAGTAACCCTAACCCTAGTCTATAGTAACCCTAACCCTAGTCTATAGTAACCCTAACCCTAGTCTATAGTAACCCTAACCCTAGTCTATAGTAACCCTAACCCTAGTCTATAGTAACCCTAACCCTAGTCTATAGTAACCCTAACCCTAGTCTATAGTAACCCTAACCCTAGTCTATAGTAACCCTAACCCTAGTCTATAGTAACCCTAACCCTAGTCTATAGTAACCCTAACCCTAGTCTATAGTAACCCTAACCCTAGTCTATAGTAACCCTAACCCTAGTCTATAGTAACCCTAACCCTAGTCTATAGTAACCCTAACCCTAGTCTATAGTAACCCTAACCCTAGTCTATAGTAACCCTAACCCTAACCCTAGTCTATAGTACCCCTAACCCTGTTCATGTAGGATTCATTATTCTGTCAATCATAATCTTGTGTATGTTAATTCTGACCTCACGTTGTCACGGTTACCTCCAAGGGGACTGTCGGTAGAGCTGTGATTCAGCTGGAGTATTATTGTTTGAACTGCGACAGTCTGCAATGTAACTAGTTCATTTTGGTCCAGAAAACACATACACACGCACACGCACACGCACACACACACACACATACACACTCCAATGTAAACTGTCTCTGATGTAAACTGTCTCCAATGTAAATCTCCCTGCCATTGCTAACTGGCTAAATCGACCAGGTCGACTCAAAAAACAAACAAGCAATCCAGAAATGGGCTAAAATAGCCCACATTTACATAAATAGCATATCAAATAAGATTAATTAAATTGTCGACATGCTAGCAGCAAAAAATGGTGACAAAAAAAGCATTGAGTCTATATATGTTATAAGGTAATGAGAATGTAATGTAATGTAATGTATATTTTAGAACGTTAATGAGGTTGCGTATGTTAATGAGGTAATGAGAATTTATATTTTTCAGGGAGTTAATGAGGTTGTGTATTTTAACGAGCTCATACATTCATTTGAAGTCCTTCTTTGCAAATCAATCATTGGTTTACTAGAAAGAACTTGGCAATTTCTATATTTCATGGGAGGCACCTTTTAGAGCCACATTCCTGTTGAGAAAAAAGAGGACTTGTGAAAGTAAGATGACGTGGAACCACCATGAGGGCAGGTTTGTCTTGTTCGCCGGAGGTGTATTCTCATGAGACGCTAATGAGTGCTGACAGTATTTGGACTGTAAATGTAAAATGCTGGTCTGTGTACGTGATGTTGAAGAATATATTCTGATGCGCAAGAACAATCAGATTGAGATCTGGGGAATGTGGAGGCCATGGTAACATGAGGAACCATTAATTATGTTCCTCAAACCATTCCTGATGTGTGCAGTGTGGCAGGGCACATTATCCTGCTGTAAGAGGACACTGTCATCAGAAATACCAGAACCATGAAGGAGTGAACCTGGTCTGCAACAATGTTTAGGTAGGTGGCACGTGTTCTCTGCTAACAAGGTTTTTGTGAAAACCCGCCGTCGTTTCCTATAAAAGAATGTTCTAGTAGTTAATCACACTGGCTATTGCCTCCTGCTGTTTCTGCAGATGATGGATTCATGTTCTGTCACGACCCAGAGACCGGTGGTGTGAACACACAGTCCTTAAAAAGGGCTCAAGGTCAAGAATTAACTGGTCGGGTACAAATAGAATATAGTACAATCTTTCTTCATTGCTTATTAGCTACGCGCACACACACACACACACACACACACATACACACACACACACACACACACACACACCAAAACACATTCTCTACTTCCTGACCCTCGAAGATGAAGTGAGCTGATATGTGACCTCTGACCTCTAGGATCACTACAGCATTTAGTGTTGTGATTAGTTGCAGTTCAGACTTTGTCAGCCCCTATGACCTCTGACCTCTGACCTCTAGGATCACTACAGCATTTAGTGTTGTGGTTAGTTGCAGTTCAGACTTGGTCAGCCCCTATGACCTCTGACCTCTGACCTCTAGGATCACTACAGCATTTAGTGTTGTGATTGGTTGCAGTTCAGACTCGGTCAGCCGCTATGACCTCTGACCTCTAGGTGAATACCTTGGCTGTGCTACTGACGCCGTTGGTTCCATAAAGCTTCATCCCCCTGTCTACAGCCCGTACCTCCAACTCAAACCTCTGACCTGTGATTGGCTGGCCGGTCAGGGTCACGACCCCGCTGGTGGGGTGCACAGAGAACAGTTCCACACGCTCCCTGGTGACAAGACAAACCAAACTTTATTTAATAAAGTAGCTGAGGCTTAAGGTGGTTTAAATAGGAAAGATTAGTGTAGAACTCAGGACTTGGCCACAAATACAAAAAGGAACAAAATAATGTACAACTGTAAATGTGTATATAATATATATAAAAAAACAAATAAATATAATTATACATTTACGGACATAACTTAGACAACTTCTATAATCTGTTATATTATCTATTATATTACAACTATTATTAATATTATAAAAGTCACAACATCTGTTCGTAAATGTGCCCATGGAAAACACTGTGTTATAGAAGCAGACCTAAAGAAGTAGTAGAACTGTCCGTTAGAACCGATGTCTGCATCCGTGGCTGTCACCTGGCCGACGCTGGAACCCATGGGAGAACTCTCAGGGACCACAAAGGAGTACGAGGTCGGAGAAAACAGAGGTCGAAGGTCGTTCATATCTAGGATGTTGACGTAGACAGTGGTGAAAGCCTCCAGTCCCCCCTGGATTGCAGCCCGCACCTACACACACACACACACACACACACACACACACATACACACAAACACACACACACACCCAGGTACACACACATGCATACACACAGACACACACACACACACACACAGGTATACACACACATACATACACACAAACACACACACACAGGTACACACCCAGGCACACACACACACACACAAACACACACACACATGTCCAGACATGATTGATTTCTTGATTAGAAAAATATGTTTCAGCTCAGTGATAACAGGTCAATGTCATTTGAGTACGTGTGTGTGTGTGTGTGTGTGTGTGTGTGTGTGTGTGTGTGTGTGTGTGTGTGTGTGTGTGTGTGTGTGTGTGTGTGTGTGTGTGTGTGTGTGTGTGTGTGTGTGTGTGTGTGTGTGTGTGTGTGTGTGCGTTTTCTTACCAAAATGAACTAACTTTCAAGAATAAGAATAACACTAAGTAATAACATGGTGTTAGGGTTAAGGTTAAGGTTAGTAATAACATGGTGTTAGGGTTAAGGTTAAGGTTAGTAATAACATGGTGTTAGGGTTAAGGTTAACGTTAGTAATAACATGGTGTTAGGGTTAAGGTTAAGGTTAGTAATAACATGGTGTTAGGGTTAAGGTTAAGGTTAGTAATAACATGGTGTTAGGGTTAAGGTTAAGGTTAGTAATAACATGGTGTTAGGGTTAAGGTTAAGGTTAGTAATAACATGGTGTTAGGGTTAAGGTTAAGGTTAGTAGTAACATGGTGTTAGGGTTAAGGTTAAGGTTAGTAATAACATGGTGTTAGGGTTAAGGTTAGTAATAACATGGTGTTAGGGTTAAGGTTAACGTTAGTAATAACATGGTGTTAGGGTTAAGGTTAAGGTTAGTAATAACATGGTGTTAGGGTTAAGGTTAACGTTAGTAATAACATGGTGTTAGGGTTAAGGTTAAGGTTAGTAATAACATGGTGTTAGGGTTAAGGTTAAGGTTAGTAATAACATGGTGTTAGGGTTAAGGTTAAGGTTAGTAGTAACATGGTGTTAGGGTTAAGGTTAGTAATAACATGGTGTTAGGGTTAAGGTTAGTAATAACATGGTGTTAGGGTTAAGGTTAAGGTTAGTAATAACATGGTGTTAGGGTTAAGGTTAAGGTTAGTAATAACATGGTGTTAGGGTTAAGGTTAGTAATAACATGGTGTTAGGGTTAAGGTTAAGGTTAGTAATAACATGGTGTTAGGGTTAAGGTTAAGGTTAGTAATAACATGGTGTTAGGGTTAAGGTTAAGGTTAGTAATAACATGGTGTTAGGGTTAAGGTTAAGGTTAGTAGTAACATGGTGTTAGGGTTAAGGTTAGTAATAACATGGTGTTAGGGTTAAGGTTAAGGTTAGTAATAACATGGTGTTAGAGTTAAGGTTAAGGTTAGTAATAACATGGTGTTAGGGTTAAGGTTAAGGTTAGTAATAACATGGTGTTAGGGTTAAGGTTAAGGTTAGTAGTAACATGGTGTTAGGGTTAAGGTTAGTAATAACATGGTGTTAGGGTTAAGGTTAAGGTTAGTAATAACATGGTGTTAGCGTTAAGGTTAAGGTTAGTAATAACATGGTGTTAGGGTTAAGGTTAAGGTTAGTAATAACATGGTGTTAGGGTTAAGGTTAAGGTTAGTAGTAACATGGTGTTAGGGTTAAGGTTAGTAATAACATGGTGTTAGGGTTAAGGTTAAGGTTAGTAATAACATGGTGTTAGAGTTAAGGTTAGTAATAACATGGTGTTAGGGTTAAGGTTAAGGTTAGTAATAACATGGTGTTAGGGTTAAGGTTAAGGTTAGTAGTAACATGGTGTTAGGGTTAAGGTTAGTAATAACATGGTGATAGGGTTAAGGTTAAGGTTAGTAATAACATGGTGTTAGAGTTAAGGTTAAGGTTAGTAATAACATGGTGTTAGGGTTAAGGTTAAGGTTAGTAATAACATGGTGTTAGGGTTAAGGTTAAGGTTAGTAGTAACATGGTGTTAGGGTTAAGGTTAGTAATAACATGGTGTTAGGGTTAAGGTTAAGGTTAGTAATAACATGGTGTTAGAGTTAAGGTTAAGGTTAGTAATAACATGGTGTTAGGGTTAAGGTTAAGGTTAGTAATAACATGGTGTTAGGGTTAAGGTTAAGGTTAGTAATAACATGGTGTTAGGGTTAAGGTTAAGGTTAGTAATAACATGGTGTTAGCGTTAAGGTTAACGTTAGTAATAACATGGTGTTAGGGTTAAGGTTAAGGTTAGTAATAACATGGTGTTAGGGTTAAGGTTAAGGTTAGTAATAACATGGTGTTAGGGTTAAGGTTAAGGTTAGTAGTAACATGGTGTTAGGGTTAAGGTTAAGGTTAGTAGTAACATGGTGTTAGGGTTAAGGTTAAGGTTAGTAGTAACATGGTGTTAGGGTTAGGGTTAAGGTTAGGGCTAGTCATAATAACATGGTGTTAGGGTTAAGGCTGGGGGTTGGGTTAGGGTTTGGGTTAGGGTTTGTGTTAGGGTTTGGGTCCTCACCATCAGTGTGTAGTTGTCTTGTACTTCACGGTTCAAGTTTCCTCCACTACCTCCGTTGGTTCGAATCCTCAGGAAACTGAAGTCCCCCATGTCCAGGTTCTCAGCCTGGGTTAAGGTTAGGGTTAGAACCGGTCAGTCCATGTTAGTCACACCGTGCACCTCTAATACATAACCCCAACCCTAACCCTAACTCTAACCCTGGCGCATATCCTCTCACTTCAGGGACCAGTATCTGCTGGCAGACGGTTCTGAGTGTCTACTCACCTGGAAGATGCTCTCACTGTCCCCAGCCTCAATGAAGTACTCCACCTTCCAGCCAAGAGACAGATTTAGGACAACACCCATCCTCATGGAGCTCTGGGCGTAGGTTCTGGCTGCGGCGTTCTACCGTACAAAAGAGGAAATCGGTGGAGACATTTGTGAGGTGAGAGAGAAGAGGTGAAGAGGAGATATGAAGAGGGAACAAGAGAAGAGAAATTAGTGATAGAGGTGAGAGAGAAGAGGTGAAGA
The DNA here is from genome assembly GCA_029465975.1 of Dallia pectoralis. Lineage (NCBI taxonomy): Eukaryota > Metazoa > Chordata > Actinopteri > Esociformes > Umbridae > Dallia > Dallia pectoralis. The sequence goes on along the minus strand of CM055746.1, from coordinate 16,562,593 downwards.
GGAGATATGAAGAGGGAACAAGAGAAGAGAGGAAAATGCAGCAGATCACTTTATTTGTTCATTGGAAGAACAATGTTTCAAATTTGCTTTCAATGCCAAACAGAGATATTTGCATATTGTGAAATAAGGTGGTTCAATGCCTCTAAAAACACAACAAATATCTGGTTCAAAACCAGAAGCCTTCAGGTAGCCAGTTGATTTGGCTTGTTGATTTGCCCATGGCTCCAACCTTTAGGCTTCTGTTGAACACGTTGAGCTGTAGACTGGGTCACCTACCTCATAGACACGTGTTGAGCTGTAGACTGGGTCACCTACCTCATAGACACGTGTTGAGCTGTAGACTGGGTCACCTACCTCATAGACACGTGTTGAGCTGTAGACTGGGTCACCTACCTCATAGACACGTGTTGAGCTGTAGACTGGGTCACCTACCTCATAGACACGTGTTGAGCTGTAGACTGGGTCACCTACCTCATAGACACGTGTTGAGCTGTAGACTGGGTCACCTACCTCATAGACACGTGTTGAGCTGTAGACTGGGTCACCTACCTCATCGACACGTGTTGAGCTGTAGACTGGGTCACCTACCTCATAGACACATGTTGAGCTGTAGACTGGGTCACCTACCTCATAGACACGTGTTGAGCTGTAGACTGGGTCACCTACCTCATAGACACGTGTTGAGCTGTAGACTGGGTCACCTACCTCATAGACACGTGTTGAGCTGTAGACTGGGTCACCTACCTCATAGACACGTGTTGAGCTGTAGACTGGGTCACCTACCTCATAGACACGTGTTGAGCTGTAGACTGGGTCACCTACCTCATAGACACGTGTTGAGCTGTAGACTGGGTCACCTACCTCATAGACACGTGTTGAGCTGTAGACTGGGTCACCTACCTCATAGACACATGTTGAGCTGTAGACTGGGTCACCTACCTCATAGACACGTGTTGAGCTGTAGACTGGGTCACCTACCTCATAGACACGTGTTGAGCTGTAGACTGGGTCACCTACCTCATAGACACGTGTTGAGCTGTAGACTGGGTCACCTACCTCATAGACACGTGTTGAGCTGTAGACTGGGTCACCTACCTCATAGACACGTGTTGAGCTGTAGACTGGGTCACCTACCTCATAGACACGTGCTGAGCTGTAGACTGGGTCACCTACCTCATAGACACTTTTGTTGAGCTGTAGAATGGGTCACCTACCTCATAGACACGTGTTGAGCTGTAGACTGGGTCACCTACCTCATAGACACGTGTTGAGCTGTAGACTGGGTCACCTACCTCATAGACACGTGTTGAGCTGTAGACTGGGTCACCTACCTCATAGACACGTGTTGAGCTGTAGACTGGGTCACCTACCTCATAGACACGTGTTGAGCTGTAGACTGGGTCACCTACCTCATAGACACGTGTTGAGCTGTAGACTGGGTCACCTACCTCATAGACACGTGTTGAGCTGTAGACTGGGTCACCTACCTCATAGACACGTGTTGAGCTGTAGACTGGGTCACCTACCTCATAGACACGTGTTGAGCTGTAGACTGGGTCACCTACCTCATAGACACGTGTTGAGCTGTAGACTGGGTCACCTACCTCATAGACACGTGCTGAGCTGTAGACTGGGTCACCTACCTCATAGACACGTGTTGAGCTGTAGACTGGGTCACCTACCTCATAGACACGTGTTGAGCTGTAGACTGGGTCACCTACCTCATAGACACGTGTTGAGCTGTAGACTGGGTCACCTACCTCATAGACACATGTTGAGCTGTAGACTGGGTCACCTACCTCATAGACACGTGTTGAGCTGTAGACTGGGTCACCTACCTCATAGACACATGTTGAGCTGTAGACTGGGTCACCTACCTCATAGACACGTGTTGAGCTGTAGACTGGGTCACCTACCTCATAGACACGTGTTGAGCTGTAGACTGGGTCACCTACCTCATAGACACGTGTTGAGCTGTAGACTGGGTCACCTACCTCATAGACACGTGTTGAGCTGTAGACTGGGTCACCTACCTCATAGACACGTGTTGAGCTGTAGACTGGGTCACCTACCTCATAGACACGTGTTGAGCTGTAGACTGGGTCACCTACCTCATAGACACGTGCTGAGCTGTAGACTGGGTCACCTACCTCATAGACACGTGTTGAGCTGTAGACTGGGTCACCTACCTCATAGACACGTGTTGAGCTGTAGACTGGGTCACCTACCTCATAGACAGAAACGTTGTACGAGGAGGAGGTGAAGGCCAACACAGGAAGCTGCTGAGCCTGGACTCCGCCACATAGGAGGTACAGGAGCAGGAGGTGCAAGAGGCAAAAGAAGGGCAGGGCCGAACGGGGAGGAGCCGGAGGAGGAGCCTGCATAATGCCCAGAGGGTTCATTGCCAACCCATCACCCTGGTACCCTGAAAATGATAGAGGAAGAAGATCTATGTTTAGACAGGGTTATGGTTAGGGTGAGGTAAAGTTAGGGTTAGGGTTAGGGTAAATGTTGGGTTACATTATGGTTAGGGTGAGGTAAAGTTAGGGTTATGGTTAGTTAGTGGTTATGGTCAGGGTTTAGGGTTTAGGGTCTAGGGTAGAGATAAGCATTAAACCTAGGCAGATGTTCTCTCAGTGCATCTAGTCATTTTGAAAGTAAATCTCTGCCCTGTACATATTTAGTAATCTAATTACAACCGTCACAAGACAGATCTGAATATGTAAAACTATATGAGCTACATTACAATCCCCCGCAGCTGACTGATGTGACAGGATTGATGCTTGGGTTTAAGTCCATCACGTCAGCACCCCAAGGCTGCATCAGTTGTATAAAAGGGTTTAAGAGAAACGATATAAAGACATGGTCTTTCATGCTTAAACAAATCAACTGCATAGTTCAGTAAGGTAAAAGTCTATTTTGATGCATGCAACACGTTCCAAAAAAGTTGAGACAGAGGCAATTTAGGACTAATAGAGATGTGACAAGTTGAAATAAAAAGAGGATGTGAAACACGTGAGACCATCAGGTAATCAGAGCATATAAGGAGCCTCCAAAATGTCTAGTGCTTCATGAGCAAGGATGTGTCACGGGCCACGGCTAGCCAATCTGCTAACGGACGTGTCAACGAATAGTCCCAACACATTAAGAACAGCATTGTCAAAGACAAATGTGTAGGATTTGGGGCATTTCACCTTCTACATTGCACAATATAATTTAAAGATTCAAGGAATCCGAAAACCAAAAACTACTTCGGTGCACGTGATCTCCAATCCCTTAAGTCTGAGTCTGTAATGGATATCCTGACATGACTTCTGGAATACTTTGGTAAACATTTGTCATGGCATGGGGGGGTGTCAGTATGGGGGTGTGTCAGTATGGGGGTGTGTCAGTATGGGGGTGTGTCAGTGCCCATGGTACGGGGGTGTGTCAGTATGGGGGTGTGTCAGTGCCCATGGTATGGGGGTGTGTCAGTGGCCATGGTATGGGGGTGTGTCAGTATGGGGGTGTGTCAGTGCCCATGGTATGGGGGTGTGTCAGTCCCTATGGTATGGGGGTGTGTCAGTCCCTATGGTATGGGGGTGTGTCAGTGCCCATGGTATGGGGGTGTGTCAGTGGCCATGGTACGGGGGTGTGTCAGTATGGGGGTGTGTCAGTGCCCATGGTATGGGGGTGTGTCAGTGGCCATGGTATGGGGGTGTGTCAGTATGGGGGTGTGTCAGTGCCCATGGTATGGGGGTGTGTCAGTGGCCATGGTATGGGGGTGTGTCAGTGCCCATGGTACTGGCACATTAATGCAGTAACATACATACACATTTTGGAGCAACATATGCTGCCATCCAGACGTCATCTTTTCCAGGGACGTCCCTGCATTTTCCAGCAGGACAACGACAATGTGTAATGTGTTTTCAGTATAGTACAGGATAAATTGAATTGACTCTTTTTTATCATTTTTGATTCTGTCCCAACTTTTTCAGAGTTGGAGTTGCATATTGGATATGTATATTTTTCCCCTGGACTGTCATTTTTCTCGACCTGCCCATCTCTCCGCCTGACAGGAATGTATTTTACCAAACAAACTAGACCCTGGTCTGTCTGGTCAGACAGTTTGTATTGTTTGTTCTGTTGTATTATTCGTGTTTGTTTGTTTGCTGCAGCAAGGATTCATGTGTGTGTGAACAGACAAAATAAAACAGATTATGATTCTGATTACAACAGCGACAAGGAAAACAATCCTACTATTAAAGTGACCTGAATGAATGTCACAGTAATCACTAAAATAATCATTACTGTTAAACACATGTGTACTCCAATCACATTCAACAGCAGCACTCAGTTTGCAGTTCAGTGGAGCGAAAACAAATCCTTACATTCCTTGCTTTCAAACAATCAAATGGCCACTTCATTAAGAAATTGACAGCTGGGTGGACCGCAAATGGACATCACTAGCATGTAAGGATCTGGGTGGCAGCTAGATAAAGTAGACAGTGCAACTATATTAGGATCTCTATACCTGAAGAACCATATAGACTATACTATTATGTTACAATATCTATACCTACAGAACCATATAGATTATAATACTATGTTACAATATCTATACCTACAGAACCATATAGACTATACTACTATGTTACAATATCTATACCTACAGAACCATATAGATTATACTACTATGTTACAATATCTATACCTACAGAACCATATAGACTATACTACTATGTTACAATATCTATACCTACAGAACCATATAGACTATACTACTATGTTACAATATCTATACCTACAGAACCATATAGACTATACTACTCCCTGTCTCCATCTCTCTCTCTGTCTTTCTCCCTATACCTCTTCTCCTGTCGCTCTATCTGTCTCGACCACACTCCCTCCACTTCTCTATCTGTTTACTTCTCCACGTTTTTCACCCTCCTGTTATATGCCCAGCTGTGTGGATCCCAGGAGCTCAGCTGGAGAGCTATGCAGTGTAGCTTGCAAGCCCACAAAAACCCAGCAGCATCTGAACTTCATGTGATAAGACACCTTCTGAACATCATCTGCAGTCAACTGTTGCAACAATTTTTGTTTTATTATTTTTTATAATTTTCTCCTTTCTGGTCCATATAGAATAAAATTCACTAAAAGCTTACAAAATTGTATGTTTTAACATTTGTAGTCTGCTGCTGTAAATAGACATGCTCTGAGAATTGGCAAGATACAAAAATAGCCACACACATTAACTATTTCAGAGACAAAAGTGAAATGTATATTTTCAACACAAGTAAAAATCCAGGGTTACATATAATATATATCTATGTGCACTATAGTCGTAGATGCTGTCAATATACACAACTGGTAACGAGTTTGGGGTCTTAGTTTCTTGTCTTTACATGAAAAGCATGTCATGGTCTATTAAAATAACATATGGTTGATCAGAAAATGAGTGTAGACATTATTGTTGTAAATTAATATTTTAGCAAAACACTGCCTATTTCTATTGGAATATCTACATACAGTGGATATATTAAAAGTCTACACACCCCTGTTGAAATGCCAGCTTATTGTGATGTGAAAAAATGAGGGAAAGATAAATCAGGTCAGAATATTTCCACCTTTAATGTGACCACAGATAAATCAGGTCAGAATATTTCCACCTTTAATGTGACCAAAGATAAATCAGGTCAGAATATTTACACCTTTAATGTGACCACAGATAAATCAGGTCAGAATATTTACACCTTTAATGTGACCACAGATAAATCAGGTCAGAATATTTCCACCTTTAATGTGACCAAAGATAAATCAGGTCAGAATATTTACACCTTTAATGTGACCACAGATAAATCAGGTCAGAATATTTCCACCTTTAATGTGACCAAAGATAAATCAGGTCAGAATATTTACACCTTTAATGTGACCACAGATAAATCAGGTCAGAATATTTACACCTTTAATGTGACCACAGATAAATCAGGTCAGAATATTTACACCTTTAATGTGACCACAGATAAATCAGGTCAGAATATTTCCACCTTTAATATGACCACAGATAAATCAGGTCAGAATATTTACACCTTTAATGTGACCACAGATAAATCAGGTCAGAATATTTACACCTTTAATGTGACCACAGATAAATCAGGTCAGAATATTTCCACCTTTAATGTGACCACAGATAAATCAGGTCAGAATATTTCCACCTTTAATGTGACCAATAACGTTAAGAATTCAATTGAAAAACAAACTGAAACCTTTAGGGGGGAAATAAAAACATTAGGATACGCAGGAGGGTCCCGTTATCAGCAACCATCACTCCTGTGTTCCAGTGGCACTATTTGTTTGCTAATCCAAGTTTATCTTTTTAAAAGGCATATTGCTCTTTAGAAAACCTTTTGCAATTATGTTAGCAAAAAATGTTGTCCTGATTAAAGAAGCAATAATCTGGCCTTCATCAGACTAGACGGGCACATGGAGCATCACTAAATGTGGCTCCGATTACAGGCTCAAAATGTCCAGAAACAAATAGCTTTCTTCTGTCTGTGTCAGTCTATTCTTGTTCTGAGAAATGAAGGCTATTAAATGCAAAAAATGAACTGCCATAAACTTCTTAGAAAAACTATTAGGCTTTATCTGAAAATATGTTCATTAGCAAAAAATATTTGAGAAATCAATAGAGTAACAAAGAATATAATTACCTAGATAAATGTTGTTTGGTCTTACAGATTGAAGAGCTAATTATTTAAATACTTCATTAATTCCAGGCATAGTCACTGATGGTATATTCATTCATTTATTAAACCCATTTGTTTATTTTTATCATTATACTGTCTATAGGAAAACTCAGAGCACATTGATAATGGACTTTACTGTGCACTTCGTGATCCTAAATGCCTTATAAATATCCTTATAACCATTGGTTATTTGGAAGAACCTTTTTAATTTGCCTTGAATATATTTTCAATTAACCAACTGTAGGACCTTCCAGAATGTGTAATTCACCTGACATCATAAACACCTGCATTCCCTGTGTTTCACATAATTTCAGTTAGATTGAACATGACTTTTGCAGACACTCGGTTGCACCACAGATCATTAGGGGACTATAGCAAGAGAGGTGAATAATTAGGCAATCAATAGGTTTCCACCTCATATTTGCAATTAATTTATAACAATTGCAGGATTTATTTAACATTTGATCATCTGATGTATATTATGGGGGGAAAATACAGCTACATATAGGTGCTGAGAACAAATATATATAGTGTCCCAACATAATGCACAACTGCACATAATAGCTGATTAATTAAATAAATCAATGCATGGACTCCTCACAAATCAATGACAGGTTTCTAAACACATGAATGGAACCTGTGGCCATAATGAACAAACAAGGACGCAAATCTATTTCCATCAGATCAATGATGGGTTCTCGTCCGGTTCTGTCCCGCGCACGGTTTGGGTTCCACTTGTTCTGTGGAGCGCGAGGCGGCACAAGGTGACCCGGACAGTTCTGCGCTGCTGGTACTGGTTCTAACCACACGTCATATTATTGGAACTGGGTCGGGACCCGAACGGGACCTTTTATCTGTTTATTTGGATCGACGTTTAATTCACTATATGGCCGTGATGCCACAACGTGCGGTTATACAGTTATAACAATGATATTATCGGATGAACTGATTCCGGTGAGACTCCTCATTAGGATGTCTGCACGCACGCACACGCACACGCACACACACACACACACACACACACACACACACACACACACACACATTTAAATACATCTAGACTTGACATAGAGACACACAACTTTTGGTAAATTAATTTCCACTCCGGCTTATTCAATAGAATCAGAAGAACCATACCTTAGATGAGGGGGAAAGTCCAATCAGTTATCACTGGAGGGAGCGCATCAGCATCATATAGACGGACTGGTCCTCTAGTAGAACACACAGAGAAACACAAACAGAACGATGGAGCACAGAGAGGAACATATATTCCATCGGTCTCTCTCTCTCTCTCTCTCAGTATCTCTCTTTCTCCCCCTCTCTCTCTCTCTATTTCTGTCTTTCTCCCCACTCTCTCAGTATCTCTCTCTCCCCCCTCTCTCTTTTTCTGTGTTTCTCCCCTCTCTCTCAGTATCTCTCTCTCTCTCCCCCTCTCTCTCGCACGCTCACGCACTTTCCAATCAGTAGGCATTGATGTTGACCATGCGGGTGCACGAGGTGCGCGTACACATGGATTCCCCAGGCGTTCGGACGGCGCTGCAATAAATTGGGGGAGGGCTATTCGTTGTTGCTTTGAGGATGGTTGTGTGTTTAGGGTTACACTTTTTGGTAGTGATTTGTCTACTTGTCTAGGTGCATTTTCACATGAGCTGGTGTAATGTTGATTAACTATGTATTTCCATTTTCAGACCTATAGTCTATGGGGCACATGTATAGGCTAGTGAAACATCTGACAATAAAACACTATTCTCCAAGCGAACAAGCGAGCAGTTTCCCCGAGGGACATAACTAATGGAACCTGCTCGAAATGGTTGTTAAAATTACTTACAAAACTTCTGAAAACTACTTTTCGTTTGGAACATCGATCGATGCTGACTACGGTTGTAACGGGTGTGACATGAGTAGTGATTAGACACCTTTATATGACCATTTAAACTGGTATCCGTATAGGCACCATTATCTAGACACGTCAATATGTTTTTATTTTATCATCAACATTACTGGATATTTGGCATCGAACAATTACAACAATTATTAAAATTAGTGACGACTGAAATGTGATAGTCCCACTTGATTCGGGAAAGGGAAAATGTGTATCCTAAACATTGGATTTTACAGTTGTCTAGATTTAGGTCCTGATATGAATCTGGTGCAGAAACAGAAAAGCATGTGGAAAGTGCTGAAGGACAGCCATGGACATGGTGATAGCAAATTATTTGCTTGTTGGTTGTGTGTTGCATTGATATGTGAGGCATACATTTTATATAATAATATAGCTACGTACTGCAGAGAAATACACACTTCAGATTTCCATCAACTGGTCATCGTCTGCAACAGGCTCTGATAGTGGAGTAATGAGGCAGCAGGGAGTCTCTCCCATTCGTCTCCCCCTATACTGTGCCAGCCAGACACCTCTATCGAAATACACTGTACTACAATGTCCTCTGTAATTATAGGTCTATATCAAAGTGAAAATATGCAAATGTACGCCAACTGTTAACTACTGCACATTATTTAAGTAGTCGACTATCGCTTATATTTCTTATCCTGCCTGACTGTCACAACTTAAGATATTATTATGTATACCCGTAGGGGGCATGTGCCACAGACCCCTATTGTAAACTTAGCACCCCCTGGTGTGATTTAGAAACCGCATTTCGTCTGTCACTACTCCACGTATAGGCGCTCGTCTGTTCCAGGGTCAGTGATACGCATGGTGGTGGTAGTGATGATATAGTGGTTATAGGATGGACACACTGCGTCCGGAACTGTTGGATACTTATTCATGCTTCTGATTCGCCTCGTGGGCAAACCTGCCCTTTGACCTTAGTTTATTTCCCTGAGTAGGCAGTAGTTGTTTACAAATCATGGTATCATGTTAAAGTCGATATCCACGTTTAAAAACACAGTGTTGCCAAATGTACTGCTTTTATTGTCATTATGTTTTAGTATTTGGGTTTTCAAGTACAGAGTGTTATATATTAGGGTATACTTTATACCTTCCTACTTGCCGTAGTTCGGAGTATGGCATGCTGGGTAAAAAGGCATGTTCTTTGCGTGGAAATTAAACGGTTCGATACAGTTGTCTTCTGTCTCGTGATTAATATGAATACTATAGTTATAAGGTGTGGTTCGTAAAACCACCGAACATAACACAGAGATTCCACATTCATTTGTATGACAACGTTTGTTCAGTTATACCCTATAGTTATACCATATACTTGCGGTTATTATATTTTCAAAAGCTGCAAATAGAGTATCTCATAAGCACTGCATGTGGGTTTAATTGTCAAATGATTCAAAAGTCATGGCACAGAAGGGCACAACGAAGGTTTCCGATGTTGAACGACGTGTTTTCCGAAGCTGTTGGTGATTGTTCAGAGATAATAAATGAACCGAGACATTGTCCTCCAGACCAGCCAACTGTTTATTCAGTCTACTTACCAGACAGTGTGTTATAAAAACACTTCCGTTCGCTCTAACCGGTGGAATAATAAGCCAATTGAATTGCTTGCTTCTGGGGTTCCTCCTCTGTGGGGCGGGTACTTGGGGAGAACACAATCACGCGAGATTAACCGTTGTACTCGTACCTTTGCGCATAAACATCCCTGGTTGGTTCTCGAAGTTTCCCGACGCATGTCGTCCATTTCCGGAAGTATCCTATATCCCGGATGTATCTCAGTAGTGTCCACATCAGTCTATATCTGAACTCACCGGTTCACGCGTTATAAGTTGGTTTGATGTAACGGTTTGTTGGTACCATGTCGCTTCTGTGTTACAACAAAGGATGTGGACAACGATATGAGGCAGACAACAACTGTGATGGTAAGATAAGATATGAATAAGGCGTTATGACTAAGGCGTTATGAACAGGTATTCGACTTGACTAAGCTAGCTCATATAGCTAGCTAGTAATATAACTTGCCTATTATAGTGATGTAAGGTTACTAATGTAGCTAATCGGGTGAAAGCTAACTAATGTTAGGCAGCCTCCGGTTAGCTAAACCTAGTCTACCATGTCTGTAACGACCTTATAAAGGGTTGCTAACAACACGAACGTGTCCTGGTATTCTAGAAATTTCCTACACTGTATTTAGCCTTGTTAGGTCAGTGGTATCCGGTATGCCTGTACTGTTTTGTTTTAGCTCTGTTAGGTCAGTGGTATCCGGTATGTCCAAAACGTTTCATTGCCTTGTTCCTGAGCGGTCGTTTCGGATCAGTTCAAATGTTTTACTTTTACCGGTACAGACGTGGATCAGCCCTTCAGTCATTTATTAGTAGGCAAACGACCCTAACCCCAAGGTATCGACTGGCGTCAACTGTCTGTCTATGGGATGTTATTACTGTACACTATGCAGTATATGTTGTGTGGTTGGGTCATGTGTCTGGTCCAGGGATTTACAAAATGTCCTCTCACCATTTCTCTTGTCAGATGCTTGTACTCACCACCCTGGAGTTCCTGTATTTCACGATGCGCTGAAGGTAAAACAATACAAATGTGAACAAATGCACACACAGACACTTACTCTGTAACAACTGCCTGCTTCTCTCCTCTCTAAGGGCTGGTCATGCTGTAAGAGGAGGACTACTGACTTCTCTGACTTCCTTAGCATCGCTGTAAGTTCAAACAACTGTAAAGGACAAATTAGTGGCGCAAAGTTGGCCAAAATAAAGTACAACCATGGACCACTATGTCTTAATGTTTGTGTCAGGGCTGAAGGAAGTGTTTTGGGCCGGTTTGGTAGTAAATCTGGGGTGTGCCTTTACAGGGTTGCACAAAAGCACCCCACAACCCAGAGAAGCCTCCTGAGCCGGTGAAACCAGACGTTAAATCGTCAGGGGAGAAGCAGGGAGTAGATGACCTCAAACCAAAGTTCAGCGAATTCATCATATCTGCTCCCAGACCCCTGGAGTCCATCAGCAGACCCAGGTAAGTCAGGGGTCGGGGTTCATTGGTCAGATGTCAGGGCCTCCTCAGATTTCTCATGTGTGACATTAGCTCATTCTTTGTTGCTTAAAGATAATATGCTGATTGCTTGCAGACGTTCTTTTTGGAGCGTCAAACAGCAGCTGTGGCTCAAGGACAAAATGTCTTGTTACCTTGTGCTATTTCTCTAACCTCTGGGGTATCTGATATATGGTCACATGGTCCTTGATGTCGTTTATTTCAGTCCAAATGAGCCAATTATGAGGCTACAGCAGAAGATTTCTCCCTCTCTGAAACAAGCTCTGGAGAAGCTGTCAGAAACAAGCACTGCGGAGAGCAATGGTACGGCCTCTCCTCAACACCCATATGTACCTCCTTCCTCCACTTTTGACCTCCTTTTCCATCTTCCTCCGAACTTAGCCTTAAACAATTGAAATTCAAACAGAGAATGTTTTGTGTACTTCCGGCTGATCCCTTCAGGGCTGGGTGTGTTTAATTTGACCTCTGGTTTTGTTTTTATTGTTTGACTGTGTCTACTCTGTCTATTCCTATCTCTTTTTTATGGTTTAAGGGTCTTGTATGTTAGCATTTCACAACAGTCTACACCTGTTGTTAGTGAACTGTCTGACAGATGCCATTTAATGTGCTTGTGCAGAGGAGGACACTGATGAGGTGAAGGTGGGCACTCTGTGTAAGAACGGAGGCTGTGCCAAAAGCTTTGAAGGCCCTGCCAGCAACACACACCCATGTCTGTTCCACGCTGGTGTCCCAATCTTTCACGAAGGGTATTATTACACCAGACACACAGACACACACATCCATGTCTGTACAACGTGGTATCCCAATCGTCCACGAAGCGTATTATTAAAGCAGACACACACCTGACACACACATCCATGTATTAACCAGCTTGCGTCCCAATCTTCCACAAATCGTATAATTACAGCTGACATCCATGTCTGTACCACGCTGATGGCAAGTTAAAGTTAGAATGTAACTAGACATTGATAACAAGAACACATGACATTATACTAAGACAAAGAACCGATCTATACGATGTTCCCTGAATCAGGGAAGATGTCTTTAACATTCCTGACTGCTTTCAGACAAACCTTTTAGATTGTGAGTGAACTCTCCCCCCCATATCCCTGCAGGATGAAGTACTGGAGTTGCTGTAAGCGGAAAACGTCGGACTTCAACACGTTTCTCTCTCAGGAGGGCTGTAGTCAAGGCCTCCACCTCTGGAAGAAGAAAGACACGGTGTGTGTGTGTGTGTGTGTTGGCGTACGATCAACACTCAATCTCTCCATTCAGTACTCCTCACGCGGTAGCACACCTAGTGGCCACAGGGGAAAACTGAGATTTGTTTGTTTTACTGGTCTTAGCTGGCTTGGAACAATCAAATGTACATGTATGCACAATAAGCATTTTTATTTTAATTACATTTTAGCTTTTGCTATTAAGCGATAATTTACCTGGTTAGCGTTCACGTGACGTGAGTAAAAGAAAGGCTGAAATGAGACACAGACATCTTGTTATTGTCACTCGATTCCTGACAGTTCAGGGTCAGAACGTCCTTCTACCTCTGATGCCAACGCTTTGTTGGCATGGCGACAGCTGACCTGTCTGTTGGGAGCCACTAGATGTGTACCTGTGTGTCTCTCCATGTCTGTCTGCGCACACACACACACCATGCCAACATGTATCAGGCTGGGTGACTGTACGGCTGATGTCATAAGGGGTTAATGAAATGTGTTTTACTGTCACGGGGTGCAACAACCTAGAGGTGTGTGTGTGTGTGTGTGTATGTACAGGGTAAGAAGGTGGTTCCGTGCAGGTTTGACTGGCATCAGACTGGAAGTCAGGTGATCATCTCCATCTATGCGAAGAACTCCCTTCCAGACCTCAGCTATGTAGAGGGCAACAGTGGCATGGTGAGACACACATGTGTACACACACACACATACATGCATACACAGCCCTATACAGTCTCTGTAACAGTGGCATGGTGAGGCACACATACATGTACATACACATACACACACACACACACACACACACAGCCCTATACAGTCTCCGTAACAGTGGCATGGTGAGACACACGTACATACACACATACACAGCCCTATACAGTCTCTGTAACAGTAGCACGGTGAGACACACACACACACACTCAGAACTCAACAGTCTCTTTACTTGAACCCGGCTGATTTGACTGTTCCTCTCTGTAGCTCGTCATTCACATCGTCTTTGAAGGAGACAAGGAGTTTGATCAGAAGGTGAACTTGTGGGGGGTGAGTAAATCTACTGGTACACTATGATATTCTCAGGTCTGTGGTGCCTCTGAAGCACTTTGGTTATGGCACAGTTGTATATCTGCAAGGACAGAAAAGACTTAAAATATTTAGTAGAAATAAAATGCGTCTTACTACCATGATAGTCAGACAGAATAAAAACAACAGGTAGCACATTTATCGAAGCAAGATACTCTGGTCAGAATGTGTACAGACACTCCTGGATGTGTGGATACCTGTCTACTGCACTGTATGTCTGATAAAGGAGACCTGTCTACTGTCTACTGCACTGTATGTCTGATAAAGGAGACCTGTCTACTGCACTGTATGTCTGATAAAGGAGACCTGTCTACTGCACTGTGTATGTCTGATAAAGGAGACCTGTCTACTGCACTGTATGTCTGATAAAGGAGACCTGTCTACTGCACTGTGTATGTCTGATAAAGGAGACCTGTCTACTGCACTGTGTATGTCTGATAAAGGAGACCTGTCTACTGCACTGTATGTCTGATAAAGGAGACCTGTCTACTGCACTGTGTGTGTCTGATAAAGGGAGACCTGTCTACTGCACTGTGTGTGTCTGATAAAGGGAGACCTGTCTACTGCACTGTGTGTGTCTGATAAAGGGAGACCTGTCTACTGCACTGTGTGTGTCTGATAAAGGGAGACCTGTCTACTGCACTGTGTGTGTGTGTGTCTGATAAAGGAGACCTGTCTACATCCAGTTGGTTCCACTTATTTCTCGATCTAAACTGTCCTTCCCCTCAGGTCATTGATGTTGGGAAAAGTGTGGTGAACATGATGGCAGCCAAGATCGAGATCGCCATGAGGAAGTCAGAACCCATGACTTGGGCTCGACTGGACCTGCCACCTGTCATCCCACCCAAAGAGGAGGAAAAGAAAGAGGAGGAAGATGAGGAGGAGGAGAGTGACGGCGATAGCGAAAATGACGAAGTCGATTGAAGACATGGTTTCTACGAGGGAGTTCCACTGACTAGTTGATTTATCCGCAGTACTGTGGGTTCCACGGCGAGAACCGAACCAAAACATTGTAGTACATTTGGGAACATTTAATACATTACAACTCTCCCCCACCTCCATCGCATACTGTTGGACCAATCAAGTCACTCTGGTCGAAGTCTACCCTAGGTACAGGTCTGGGATCAGATCCCCTCCACTTGAACCATTTTAAGAGGGGATGACCAAACGGACCCCAGATCAGTATCTAGGGGAACATTACTGTACAGAAACTGGTTTCATGGATCATTTCCTCATGCATCCATGTCCTGTAGTCTTTTTTAAAGTATGAACATCATTTGTCTGTAGTTTATATCTGGAGGATAACTTGAGAAAGTAATCAATATGTCATGGTAACTTTTCTGCCTTTTTTTAAAGCCTTCTGAATGCTAATGTAATGGGATGTCTAAGTTTGGTTCTGTTTAAAATTGTCTGCATTCCTCCATGTTGTCATGTTTAAATCTGCGTGAATAGACATAAATACCAACTAGCATATTTTAGACAACTTTGGTCATATTTGCATAGATTTAACATAAACAAATGAACTTACTACCAACTACTGGTGAATATTTGTTTGTTAAATTGTTTCTGAACAATGATTGGCTCACGTGGTGCCGCGGTTACGGTGACACAGCGCATCTGGGTTTGGTGGTACATGGAGAACCATGTCAAGTGTGTTGGAACAAGTTGGAACAAAGTCTGATACTGACCCCCAGTCAGTCACGAGTCTGATACTGACCCCCAGTCAGTCACGAGTCTGATACTGACCCCCAGTCAGTCACGAGTCTGATACTGACCCCCAGTCAGTCACGAGTCTGATACTGACCCCCAGTCAGTCACGAGTCTGATACTGACCCCCAGTCAGTCACGAGTCTGATACTGACCCCCAGTCAGTCACGAGTCTGATACTGACCCCCAGTCAGTCACGAGTCTGATACTGACCCCAGTCAGTCACGAGTCTGATACTGACCCCCAGTCAGTCACGAGTCTGATACTGACCCCCAGTCAGTCACGAGTCTGATACCGACCCCCAGTCAGTCACGAGTCTGATACCGACCCCCAGTCAGTCACGAGTCTGATACCGACCCCCAGTCAGTCACGAGTCTGATACCGACCCCCAGTCAGTCACGAGTCTGATACCGACCCCCAGTCAGTCACGAGTCTGATACCGACCCCCAGTCAGTCACGAGTCTGATACCGACCCCCAGTCAGTCACGAGTCTGATACTGACCCCCAGTCAGTCACGAGTCTGATACTGACCCCCAGTCAGTCACGAGTCTGATACTGACCCCCAGTCAGTCACGAGTCTGATACTGACCCCCAGTCAGTCACGAGTCTGATACTGACCCCCAGTCACAAGTCTGATACTGACCCCCCAATCCCAGTGTCCACCCTAAACCCTTAGACTGAGGTCACATGGTCTTAAAGTGCTATTAAATGGGACTGGATTATATGAAATTATCACATTACCATGACGGCCCTGAAACCTGTAGCATGGGTTTTAGTATATCACTTTATGCCAACCAAGCACAACTGAACAGAAAGCAAATGACCCCTAAACCCTTGTCACAGTTAGTGCTTCAGGACACAGAATGTGTCACATGCTAAGGGCCAATGTGTCGCATGCTAAGGTCCAATGTAACAGATGTTCATCATAGTAAACTGGACAAAGCATCCTGTAGGTAGAGATTACTTAATTCCATCCAGGTCAGATCTACCTAGTAGCTCATGTTGAACTAAGCTCAGTAGCACCAACTACTACAATAGATGTGGTTGTACAGATATTGCAACTACTCTGGAGCTGACAGTAATTTACCAAAACCACTCTGATGCAAACTTTAGTTTGGTCATCTTATACCAGATCCCATTTGGAAAGACAGCCTCATCATAAGCTAGGCAGTGAATTACTACTGGAAATTAATCTGCAGGCTCAGGTATGCAAAAATATTTATTTTTATTAAATTTCAAATGTGTATTTCATTAGTCATGTAGCATTAAAACTCAAAGGCCTTTTGGACTTCTGGAGTCTTGAAAATGAAGGCGGAATCAGTGCTGTCAGTCTGCAGACAGTCTGCGTCATCCTGTCAAGTCAGGGAAGATGATGGAAACCAACGATTAGTGGCATTACAGCATAACGCAAGCTTTAACAAAACTGCCAGTGAATCTGCCACAGTAAACACTCGGTAAAGCTGTCGTATTGACAAAAAATCCTCGTGTGAAATGTCAGCTTGAACTTGTAAATCACACATTCAATGGGTTCCATCAACAGCTGCAAACATTTAGAAGTTAAACTAGTAAAATATGTCTACAACTGTATCTGTGACTGCATTGGATTCTGGGTAGTTGGAGCACAAGTGTATTTACGTCAGTGAAGAACTTCTCTATGAGTCCCTGAGCGGTCCGATACACAGTGTCGTTCTCATGGTTCTGCAGCAGCTCGATCTTGTCCAGCCCTCCCAGCTCCTCAACCAGGAGGCACAGCTTGTCGGTTTCACCCAGCTTCTCCGCTGCCTAGAACACCAGGAGCAGTGGGTTGGGGTTAGAGGCAGGACATCCACCCCGCCTGACACTGAGGGGAGAGTGACAGCAGACTCACCATGAATAGGTTGCTGATGGCGTCCAGAATGACGAGGATGGTCTTGGCATCTTTAACCGTCAGCAGGTTCAAGATGGCCTCCAGGCCTCCGGATTGAACCAGCTGGATCACCTGCTCCACAGTGCCCCCGCTGGTGAAGTTAGTTATGGCCCACACAGCCTCACGCTGAGTCTTGAAGTCACCCTGACAACACAACGACAGGTTAACCACTGACTCTCCAAGCGGTACGGGCTGAACAGCAGAAGGGGAGATGCTCACATTACGCAGCAGATCTATCAGAGGAGGCAGTAAACCACACGTCAGCAGCTGCTGGATCTGCTGGGCCGGTCCCGCTGCGATGTTAGACATGGCCCATGCTGCTTCCTTCTGAACGCTGGCCTTGCTGTGTCTCATCAGGCTGGGCAGAGCAGACAGAACCCCTGCATCAATGGCCACCTGACAGGAAGAACACATTAGGAGGAAGTGAATTCAGCAGCTTAAATGTACTAGAAGTGATTTCATTCAGCTGCGGCCCTCGTCTTGCCTCCCAGTCAACGATTCATTAATCCTGTTAACACTTGTGTAATAGCTACCACACTGAATCTTATTCACTTTATATTTAACGCAGATTTCCTATAGGAATGCATCAAGATCGACAGGTCCAAATTATTTAAAAAGTATTTTACAGTGCGTAATAAATAAAACAAGTTAAGCTTGGAGGTCATTTAAATTAATTCTGTTGTCACCTGAGTCTGTAGGTCCGAGCCGCTCACTATGTTCCCAATGGATCGCAGTGCTGGAGTCTGCAGAGAGATTAATGACAAGCTCAGACCACCACGTCCCAGTAGTTAGCACACCCAACATGCACCACGTCCCAGTAGTTAGCACACCCAACATGCACCACGTCCCAGTAGTTAGCACACCCAACATGCACCACGTCCCAGTAGTTAGCACACCCAACATGCACCACGTCCCAGTAGTTAGCACACCCAACATGCACCACGTCCCAGTAGTTAGCACACCCAACATGCACCACGTCCCAGTACAGTCAGCACACCTGACGTGTACCCCAACATTAGGAACCTACCACCACGTCCCAGTACAGTCAGCACACCTGACGTGTACCCCAACATTAGGAACCTACCACCACGTCCCAGTACAGCCAGCCCACCTGACGTGTACCCCTCCATTAGGAACCTACCACCACAGTCAGCTCCTCAAAACCCAACAGCGCCACGATCCGGGGAACAATGCCAGTCTTCACCACAATGTCGATACGCTCGTTAGCGCCGTCAGTCAAGTAGGACACGGCCCAGCATGCATCACTCAGAATGTCCTTGTCACTCAAGTGGAGGAGCTGGACCAGAGAGGGGAGCACCTGGGGGACAGGGGGCATCGTCAGTCTGCTCCTCCCAGCATCGCTCAATATTGAAACCACATTAAATATTTCCTCTGGAAACCCAATGTTCAGGCAGGACATTACAGATGCATAAGACTGATCACATCACAGTTCTTTAATGACCTGAATGCATGTCTGCCCTGCGGGACTGGAAGTTACATGCCCTGGTCTACGAGATAAACAGCTGACAGGAAGGGGCGGGGCATAGGTCACCTGTTGAACAGCTGACAGAGGGGGGAACGGGTTCTTGTTCCTACAAAGGTTCGACAGGGTCCATGTCAGATTACGAAGATAACCCACCTGAAAAGGAGAATGACAACACAGCCAGGTCATAGAGGTGTTATATAGAGGTGTGTGTGAGGGAAGATAGGGAGCTAGTATTCAGGCATGAAAATCACTCACCTTTCGGCGAAATTCGCCGTTTTGAAACCCGAATAGGTGACCTACGTGAATCATGTAGATTCGATGAGAAAATCTTTGTGTGTGGGGGAGGTGTTAGGTACCAGAGATTTAGTGAACAACGAACAGGTGCGCAAAGGGTCTTGCATCACCAGTTTCCTTCTCTGGGAAGGAGGGAGAACACCGTTACCTGATTGGTTTACAAGCAGTTCGCTTCGCTCGTGCTGACAAGAGCGCGCACATCAAATTCAGAAGCTGAAAAAGCCCGCCCGGCCTCCGCGATTTAATCGACTGAATTTGGCGAATGATGGTTTCAATAGTAACTCAGAAGCTCTGTTGCGATAGGCTTATCTAACGTTATATGCAGGAGAGAACGCAATGTTAGCCAGCTGAAGATCTGCAGGGTTTGAATTTCGGTGCGGGATTGCACATAATTTAAACCATTCCCGTTTTTATAGTGCGAGAAATTCCCGAACAAATATATTTGCTTCATCTCAGACCGAGGTAAAGTTGGTTGGATATTCGGAGGCCGAGATCAGGTCCGGTTTCCCCGCACTCAGCCACACTACACCCGGTGATTGACCGACAGAAACCTCCGTCTGCTTATAGTTAGGGACCGTCAATAAAGTACAAGTACAGGGCAAGCAGCCACACTACACTGTGGTGATCAACCGACAGAAACCTCCGTGTGCTTATAGTTAGGGACCGTCAATAAAGTACAAGTCTTAAAGTTATGAATTCAGTATCTGTTTAACCATTTGGCCTTGAAACCACTTTCAGATTGTTTTATAGAGGACATCCACATTTTGCAATGCTTTGATTTTTTTAAGGAAATGGTGTAAGACATGTTTAATAAACATAAAATGTAAAAATTCGTAAAATCACTTGGAAACCTCAATTTACTTTATATTGTCTACAAAGGTCTTTCACATGTGGAATATTTGAAATTTTCCTATGGGGTAATATCCTTCTCACCTTTTTCACCCCGACCCTATTTCATGCCTGTAGTATTATTATATAGAGGTGTGTAGCACACACACACACACACACACACACACGGCCCTTACAGGATACTTACAGGAGTGTCTGGAGTGATCCTGGACAGCAGAGCAGGGATGACATTACAGTCTATTAGAGCGTCTCTATATGCTGGACCGTCACCTGAGGAAAAGCCTGAGTATCAAAACCTCCATCCCACATGAACATGCTCCTACACACGTGTGTGTGTGTGTGTGTGTGTGTGTGTGGCCATCTACATGACCTTAAATATTAAACAGCTGGGCTCAAATAGTACTTCAGAATGAGTCCCAGACACGCACTGCCTTAACAGGAATCAATGGTCAAATTAAACATGTCAATACAACCAGTACGTTTGGACCATTGAGCGTTCCTGCCTCAGACATATCAGCAGGTGGTTTTACCTGCTATGTTCCCAAGGGCCCAGACCGCCTGTTCACTGATGTGCAACATGGGTGACGCCAGCAGAGCTATAAAAGCTGGAACTGCACCATGCTCCACTACCTGTAGGGGGAGAAAAACAGGAGCAGCAGGTAGAAACCAGTTCAGGAAGCCGTAATCTGGGCTCAACTATGGAGCCATCTGCACCTAGACCAGATCATGTAAGAGGGAGGGTACAAGCTGGGTGTGCCAGGACCACCCACCCCAACCAGTGGACATACCTGCTGGGTGTGCCAGGACCACCCACCCCAACCCGTGGACATGCCTGCTGGGTGTGCCAGGACAACGCACCCCAACCCGTGGACATGCCTGCTGGGTGTGCCAGGACCACCCACCCCAACCTGTGGACGTACCTGCTGGGTGTGCCAGGACGTCCCTGAGGCGATATTGGTGAGGGCCCAAGCAGCCTCAAACTGAACGCTGGGTTCATCGTCTCTCCCTAGGAACTCCACAAACCGCGACAGCAGCCCAGCCTCCACAATCTCCTTCAGAGGAGGGTTACGCTCACGGGACAGCAGCTTCCTGTCAAGAAGAGAAGGAAGACAGTGACAAGCGTTACAGGGGGTTTGGGACAATGGCTCATCAGGGCTGAGTGACCTCAGCTAGTCAGGGGGTCAAGTGTAAATGTAAGCACTGAAAAGTTAAGTCTTTATACAACAGGATGTCAATGGAGTGAAACATACTGGCCATGGAAAGAAATGCTGCAGTCCAGGTTTGATTAAGTAAGGACCGGCCCAGTCTGCAGACCAACCCAAGTAAGAGCCGGCCCAGTCTGCAGACCAACCCAAGTGGCAGTTTCAGAAATAGCAGCTAGGATGTAGATAATATCCACCCAAATCTAACAAGTGTACTTCCAGCTGGGGTTTATCTGCCCTCTCAGTAATGACAGGAGTCTTGCCTAGAGCATAACTCAACTCTCATCTCCAACCGCTTATCCGGGGTCGGGTCACGGGGGTAGCAGCTCTAGCCGGGGACACCAAACTTCCCTTTCCCGGGCAACATTAGCCAGCTCTGACTGGGGAATCCAGAGGCGTTCCCAGGCCAGTGTGGAGATATAATCTCTCCACCTAGTCCTGGGTCTTCCCCGAGGTCTCCTCCCAGCTGGACGTGCCTGGAACACCTCTCTAGGGAGGCGCCCAGGTGGCATTCGCACAAGATGCCCGAACCACCTCAACTGGCTCCTTTCTATGCAAAGGAGCAGCGGCTCTACTCCGAGTTCCTCTTGGATGACTGAGCTTCTCACCCTATCCCTAAGGGAGAGGCCAGCCACCTTTCTGAGAAAACCCATTTCGGCCGCTTGTACCCGCGAACTCAACTGTATAACGCGCAACTCAACTGTGGTCCCTAATGGGGATTCCTCAGGTGATTGTAAAGCACCTGAGGAATCCCATCACAGTGGGGTCATCTTACCTGGCCGCCTGACACCCACGGGTCTGCCTCTCCTTGCAGTCACTGTTCACATGGCCAATGATCTCCTCAATGTTGGTGAGGGTCACCTGAGGACAAGAACATGCAGTCTACGATTTAGAGGTCAACTGAAACATTGAGTAGTTTTAGTTTACAAAAAACATTGTGAACTGTAAAGACAATCACGTAAAGGTTTCACAGCATTTTTTTTTTTTTAACGCTTTAATTGATAGTTCTGGATTACCACAAGTTCATACAGAAATCCATTTAAAATAATCTCACAACCCTACATCCTAAACAGCCCCATATTTCCTTGATCTACACACAACTTCCGGTCAGCAGTAATAGTCCACCATGTGCCCAGGGCTTTCCAATAGTCAGGAACTTCAGTTTGCATGGGTTACTCACCTCATGGCTGTCATTACACAGTTCAGGAGACAGGGGGCACTCATCTGGCAGGGTGGAAATGTTCCTCCGTTTCAGGAAGTTCTCGTTCTTCGCAGCTTTACGCAACTCGACGCATTCTGCAATCCGACGCTCACGGAGTTTCTGGAAACAATGTAGACATTAGTATTAACACGGCCACAACCGACCCAATATAGTTTATTCAATAATTAATAAGGTTCACGCCTACTCTATTACCCACAATACAGTGCGTCAAACGTGCGGTGGCGTCATTAGTATTAATAAGTGACTTACCGACGGCTCTTTGCCCTTATTCTTGAATTTGTTCAGCCGGTCCTCGGTAACGTTAGTGGTGGGCATATTCAATCAGCGTGTCTGCGCAGGCGCAACAGGTGAACAGTATCCCAGCATGCCTCAGCGGAGTTTAAATAGGCGCCAAAACCACGGGCAGAACGTACGCACGTGCATCTCGTGGACTGTGATTTCAGACACGCGCTTCTAATTAGAGAGGGCGCGTGTGCGCGCGTGTCGTTAGTCAGGCTCGAGCCGCGCGTCACCGAGATTACGTCACTTTATTATGGAATAAAAGTCTAGAAATATATTGTGTTTATATTAAATGTATTTCTGTGTAAAAATGAAATAGGTTCAGCCTTGTTTTATGTTAACAGATAACATATACGTGAGAATTTGCCATGAATAGGCTAATGAAAGGGCCACTATCATGCCAAACTCTTATCAAATATGGATATTATTTATTTACAATAATACCAATGTTAGTTGGAAACCAATTACTTTCCAGATTTTTGTGAGTGTTAATGTTACAGCTGGATTCTTGGTCAGTGTACTGCTGCTATTTCTTTTATCTTCCACTAATGACAGTGGCCTTCATCTGGATGCATACTCCATGTCCTTGGCTTTACAACACACTGCACACCTTGAAAATGTTCCAATTTTATTATCTATACAAAATGTACAATTTGTACAGACCTATCTGCCACATTTCATGTGTACAATATGTTTAGCGCTGTACACATGGAGGAAACTAAATGTAAAGATTTATATTAATAGTCACAGTTGTCTAAATTAGTACACATCAAGGGTTCCCTCTACACATTCAGCATCAAATGAAACAAAAATAAAAACAAAATAGATAACACAGAAATGTGCAATGATAAGGTTCTTTGAATAATTTGGGAATTCTCACTAAACCCCTAACGAAATATAATTAGATAGATGACTCCAGGCAGCATGAAACAACACTTTAATCGGTTTCATGGGATTTGGAGCTGCTGTAACAACAGTTCAAATTGAAGTTTAAATTGTGTTACATACAGATACACTTTTCATGTTGACTGGTGTGGCATATACAGTACAGTGGTTTGGTTGGGTCAATTGTGAGGTAGTTGTGGTAGTTAAACAGTTGGATCTTAGTAGTTTAACAATGAAGCAGTTTTACTGTGTGACCGTTGTGGTAGTTTACACGCTGCTAGTAATAGTGGTTTAACAGTATGGTAGTTGGGATTGATAAATTGTGTGGTCGTTTAATTATGTGACAGTTGTGTTAGTTGTAGTGGTAGGCTGTCAAACAGTATGGTAAATGTAGTAGTTAAACAGTATGGTAAATGTAGTAGTTAAACAGTATGTTAGTTTTGGTAGTTTAACAGTGTGGTAAATGTAGTAGTTAAACAGTATGTTAGTTGTGGTAGTTTAACAGTGTGGTAAATGTAGTAGTTAAACAGTATGTTAGTTGTGGTAGTTTAACAGTGTGGTAAATGTAGTAGTTAAACAGTATGTTAGTTGTAGTAGTTTAACAGTATGGTAAATGTAGTTGTAAAGGTCTGATATTTTTTGTAATGTAATGTTTTTTTTTGTACGTTGTTTTTTCTGCACAACATCATGTTTCGGTGTTGTCAGAACTTAGTAGTCTGTTCTCACGTTTTCTTTAGAGAACCTGTATGTTTTACTTCTCGTGAGGTTTGGTTTCTAATGTTCAACTTCCGGGTACTCTCGCGGTAATGCCGTGCACGCGCATTGACAAGCAGAAAGTGATGAGTGATTAGCGCCCTAGGAGAGCGGAATGAGTTTTCACGGTGTTAAAAGGATGTTACGGTGGTGCACGTAAGAAAATAAACCGACACCCGTTTGAAACTCGCTGCGTCTTTTATGAAATCCGAGGGGCCGCTACAGTGAAAACTCACCTGTTGCACCAGCCCAGCCATCCGCGATGAGAAGCTGACGCCATCATCACATACGAACACTAACAGCGGATACCAGCTGGCTTACCTCGCCTGCATTCAACTCCTGCACCAGACAGAGCGTGGAGCGGACAGCGCGCGCATAAGGTACACCTCGAGACGGAAAAAGAGACCCGGGGTACCAAAGAGCAAAAAGGCTTAAAAAGAGACAATTCCTATGCACGCAAGCTTTATATCATTACTGAAGTTTATTTAAGAGCAAGGTATTATAAGGTGAATAATTGTGGAACTAGTTCTCAGTTCTAAAGTTTCTAAAAGATGTTTTATTATTTTTACAAGAAACTGTCCCACGTGTTTATGTCATGACTCATGTTTATTTATGAAAAGGTTAAGAGTGAAATGTGTTGTAACTGTTTTATGCTAAAATGCTTTGAATGTACATAATAGGGCAATGCGTGATACAAATATTACTCTGTAGTTAAATATAACTACAGCTTACAAGTGTAGATTCAGGCATAGTGCAATCAAAGGCTCCCACTCGACTTAAAGCAGCAACACAAACAACCAAAATGTCGCTAATAGAGGCATCATGCAGGTCCAGCTCACGTGAAAGAAAGCTAACAGAGAAAGGCCAAGGGATGCATAGCCAAGACATCAAAAACGTGAGAAAGCATTTAACAGGACCTATGACTCTTGGAAGATGGCAGCAAGGAGACTAGAACAAAATTAAAAACCCTCTGTTCATCAGAATACCTTAACGAATTACAACAAGACATTCAAGCAAAGCATGATGACGTAGGTCAGCAGTATAAACCCATCCTACGTAACAGTAATACCACGCCAGAGATTGTAAAGAAAATGGATGCCTGTGTTACACTAACGAAGGACATTTGTGATCTCATAAATAATCGCCTAGAGACTATTAACCAAGATTATAATGATCAACTTGAGAAGGAAAGGGTAAGAGAAACACTAAACAAAGATGAATACGGGTCTGTCTTTGGTCACACCAAAACGGAAACGGTAAGCTCAGCAGAGTCATCAGGGAGGTTGAGCAACCAGTCCAGCTCACACAGTAACCACAGCAGTAGGATAGATGCACAAGCAGAGCTTGCAGCTAAGATGGAACAATCAAAAACCATAAAAGAAATCCAAGCACAGCAAGCACATCTTCATAAGTTAGAGGGTGATTGGAAACTCCAAGAGGCAAAAATGTTGACAGAAATCAAACAAAAGGAGGTAGAAATGCAGCAACAGGTGGAAGAAGAGAGAGCCAAATTGCAGCAGTTACAAGCAGCAAAAGATGTGGCCATAGCAATAGCTCGCATGAGAGTGTATGAAGATTTTGACGGTTTTGAAGACCATGATGAGGAGAGTAATGACAAAATGGAAATCAAACCTCAATTAAACCCTGATGCTGCATCATTCCAACCTCAAGATGCTCCTGAAGTGAAAATGACCCAGGAGTCTGTCAGTCTAGCCCAAGCAATCGCCAGCTCATTAAGCATAAACCGCTTGCCAGTCCCTGAACCAACCACGTTCAGTGGCAACCCTTTACAGTTTGTAGATTGGAAGATGTCATTCATGGCTCTTATTGACAGAAAACTCCTCCTAGCAAGTGAGAAGATGTTTTATTTAAAAATGTATCTTGCTGGAGAGGCGCGCAAAGCTGTAGAAGGTTTCTTTTATCGGGATTCAGAGAGTGCATACGGTGGAGCATGGAAAGTCTTACAGGACAGATATGGGCACCCGTTCATTATACAAAAGGCTTTCCGAGATCAGCTTATGAGATGGCCGAAAATCAACACCAACGACCCACTAGCACTGCGAGAGTTTGCTGACTTCCTCCAAGGCTGCGCTGAAGCTATCCCACACGTCAAAGGACTAGCTATTCTTAACGATTGTGAGGAAAACCACAAGTTGCTGAGAAAACTACCAGAATGGATCGTGCGCAAGTGGGGTCGAATTGTTGTAGAGGAACTTGACAAATCTGGAAACTATCCAGATCTAACATGCTTCACAAAGTTTCTGAGCAAAGAGGCACGGATAGCCTGTAACCCAATTGCGTCTCCATGGTTGATGGATTTCAAGGCCATAGATGAAAGATCAACAAAGAGAGCTAAAGCTCTCAATACAAATACACAAACAAAGTGTTTCACTCAGGAGAAACGAGAAACAAACGGCAGCAAACCAAAATCACCTTGCTCCGTTTGTAAAAGTGAAGCTCATAACATCACCAAGTGTCCCACCTTCGCAGCCAAGAGCAGTAAAGACAAAAACACATTCATCTGTGAAAACCGGCTCTGTTTCGGATGTCTGAGAAAGGGTCACATGTCCAAAGATTGTAAGAGACGACATACGTGCAACGTATGCAGCCGTCGTCATCCAACCTGCTTACATGAAGACAGGAATCAAAGACCGGCCGAAACATCAATAAATAGCTCCGCTTCCACAGAAAACCAAGCAAGCGGGGAAACGCATAACGTTGTATCCCATGTATTAACACACTGCGCTTCTGCTACCTCAAGTATTGTCCCAGTCCTTGTGTCTTCAATACAAGAGCCACACAGAGAAGTACTTACGTACGCAATATTAGACACACAAAGCGACTCAACGTTTGTCTTAGAAGATTTACTTGACAAACTGAATGTTGACACCAACCCAGTAAAACTGAAATTGAGTACTATGACAGCTATTGACACAGTCATAGCGAGCAAGAACGTCCATGGTCTACAAGTTCGAGGACTGCACTCAAAGAAC
Source organism: Dallia pectoralis (assembly GCA_029465975.1). Classification (NCBI taxonomy): domain Eukaryota; kingdom Metazoa; phylum Chordata; class Actinopteri; order Esociformes; family Umbridae; genus Dallia; species Dallia pectoralis. The sequence continues at coordinate 16,535,029 of CM055746.1, read as the reverse complement.
CACCTCCAAATACAGCAGGCTTACAGCCGTGACTTCATCCCAGTGGACAAGTCTTATGTCCCAACGAGGGAAACCGCATTACTGTGGCCTCATCTTAGACATTTGGCGGACAAGCTACCACCACTTCAAGACTGTGATGTTGGGCTCCTGATCGGATATGACTGTCCATCAGCACTAGCTCCTCTTGAAGTTATCATTGGAGACAAAAATCAACCGTTTGCACAAAGGTCAGAATTAGGATGGAGCATCATAGGCACATCAAACCCTCACCTAGATAGACAAGGAAGTCAGAGCTTTGTACATCGGCTCACAGTAAAGGAACTGCTAATCCCTTCTGCGACAGAAGTTCTAAGAACCCTAGAATCTGACTTCACTGAGAGAGCTTATGAGGATAAATATGTGTCCCAGAATGATGTTCGTTTCATACAGTTCCTAAGTGACAAGATCACACAGAAAAAGGATGGACATTACGAGATGCCCCTTCCTTTCAAGTGTAACAGTCCACCCTATCTGCCAAACAACAAGAAGCTAGCCACAGTCCGCCTGCAGTGTCTTAAGAAGAAATTAAAGACCAATAAACAATATTACGATCAGTACAAAGCATTCATGGAGGAAACAATTAACAAGGGCGATGCAGAGCCTGCCCCCACAACATACAAGGGAGAGACAGAGTGGTACCTTCCGCATCACGGCATCTATCACCCTAAAAAACCGGACAAGCTGAGAGTTGTATTCAACTGTTCAGCCAAATACCATGGCGTTTCTTTAAACGACACTCTACTGACTGGGCCTGACCTTATCAATCCCCTGGTAGGAGTTCTTTGCCGTTTCAGGAAGGAGGCTGTGGCGATCATCTGTGACATTGAAAGAATGTTTTATCAGTTCTCCGTTACTCCTGAATCACGGAATTATCTGAAATTCCTCTGGTGGGAAGGTGGAGATTTGGAGAAGGAGCCACAGGAATACAGGATGGCGGTTCATCTCTTCGGAGCAGTCTCGTCTCCAGGATGTGCCAATTTTGGCTTGAAACATCTAGCACGGCAACATAAAGCTGCCTATCCACTAGCATCAACATTTGTAGAGAAAAACTTTTATGTTGATGACGGACTAGTCAGTGTCTCATCGTTCGAGGAAGCTAAGAAACTGATTACTGAGTCACAGGAGTTGTGCAAAAGAGGAGGCCTACGCCTACACAAATTCAACTCCAATGAAGAAGCAGCCCTCGCCTGCTTAGATCCCTCAGAAAAGGCTGCAATCATCGAACCCCTAGGACTGGATCCAACCCTATCAGAGCGGGCACTCGGCATTCAATGGTCACTTAAAACGGACACTTTCAGCTTCAACAGCAGTTTGAAAGATCAGCCTTCAACCCGGCGTGGTTGTCTTTCCGTCGTTGCCTCTCTTTACGACCCACTTGGATTCATCGCTCCATTCAGCCTAACTGGAAAACGTATACTTCAAGAGCTGTGTCGCAGAGGCGTCGGATGGGATGATCAACTCCCAGAAGAGATGAGACCACGGTGGGAGGAGTGGATGTGTGGTCTTCACGAGTTGAAAGAGATTTCGATTCCAAGATGTTACCACCCCTATGACTTCTATACCATTGTCAGAGTGGAGTTGCACCATTTTTCGGATGCCAGTTGCGTAGGATACGGTGCATGTTCTTATATCAGATACAAAAATGACAAGGATGAAGTCCATTGCAGTCTTGTGGTGGCAAAATCAAGAGTTGCACCCACAAAGGTCACAAGTATCCCTAGACTAGAACTCACAGCAGCGGTGATTGCCACAAAAGTCAGTGTCATGTTAAAAGCTGAACTTGACATGAAGATTGATGAAGAGGTCTTCTGGACGGATTCTCAGGTTGTGCTTGGGTACATTAACAATGATGCCCGCAGGTTCCACATATTTGTTGCAAACCGTGTTCAGCTGATAAGGGATAACAGCGATCTCAGTCAGTGGCACTATGTGGACACCGCCGAAAACCCAGCAGATCATGCTTCCCGAGGTCTTCGTGCTTCAGAAATTTGTTCAACAAACTGGCTGCGAGGACCAAAGTTTCTCTGGCAGCCTGAATTACGTCTAACACCCAGTACTCCATCAGAATTACTTGTTGGTGATCCTGAAGTCAAGACAATTCAGGTGCTTGCAACTGAAGTCAAAAAAGACAATGACATTCTCGAGCGTCTGAGTCAGTTTTCCTCGTGGACAACAATTCTTAAAGTGGTTGCAAGAATCAAGAGGCTGGGGTCCAAAACGAAACAATACAGCAAACACGTGACCGTTCAAGAACGTGAGAAGGCTGCAGGAGAAGTGATTAAGATTGTACAGCAACAAGCCTTCGCCCAGGAAGTAAATAGGCTTCAGAGTAAAAAAGACCTTCCAAACTCAAGCTCTCTTTTTAGTCTCGACCCTATCTGGTCTGAAGGGCTCCTCCGCGTTGGTGGGAGGTTGAAACAGTCATCGCTCTGTCACAAAGTCAAGCACCCAGTCATCTTACCGAGTAACAGCTACGTCACCAAGCTGATTGTGTCCCATTTCCACACTAAGACATGCCATCAAGGTCGAAGCCAGACCTTAATGGAGCTTCGAGCCAATGGTTTCTGGGTAATTGGTGGGAGCAAGTTGGTCGCTAAGCTGACACACAATTGTGTGGTTTGCAGAAAATTACGACGGCCGACAGAGACACAGCGAATGGCAGAGCTGCCCAAAGAACGCGTCGAAGCCTCAGCACCTTTCACATACAGCGGCATGGACTGTTTTGGCCCTTTCATTGTAAAGAAAGCCCGCAAAGAATACAAAAGATACGGCTTGATTTTCACATGCCTATACTCTAGAGCTGTCCACATGGAAATGCTGGAAGATTTGTCAACAGACTCATTCATCAACTCATTGAGATGCTTCATCAGCCTGAGAGGAGCAGTTCAACAACTACACTGTGACCAAGGATCTAATTTTGTTGGTGCCAGAAATGAGCTTAAGGAAGCACTCAAACAATGTGACACCAATTTACTGGACATCTTCCTGGCTGAGAAGCAGTGCGAATTTGTTTTCAATGCCCCATCTGACAGTCACGCAGGTGGTGTCTGGGAACGCCAGATTAGAACCGTTAGAAATGTGTTGAATGCCACCTTTGCACAGTGCCCAGGTCGACTTGACGATGCCTCACTCAGAACGCTGCTATATGAGGCCATGGCTATTGTTAATAGCCGCCCGTTAACAGTGGATGGAATCAATGATCCTCATGCACTGGAGCCGATAACACCGAATCACCTCATCATGATGAAAGCTAAAGTTGCACTTCCTCCTCCTGGAATATTTGTCAAGGAGGACATGTATGCGTCAAAGAGGTGGAGAAGGGTTCAGTATCTTATCGAACAATTCTGGGGACGTTGGAAAAGGGAGTATCTACTGAACGTATCCCTGAGACAGAAATGGCACTCACCTCAGCGCAACCTAAAAGTTAATGACATTGTCATTGTTAAAGACGACAATCTCCCAAGAAATCAGTGGCAACTTGGACGAGTGATTGAGACTGTTCAGAGTGGTGATGGCTTGGTTCGTCGAGTCAAAGTGCAAGTTGGGGAGAGGAAATCTCACAAAAACAAGATCCTCCCGTCAAACCTTCAGTTATTGAGAGACCCATCAAAAAATTGGTGCTCCTCCTTGAAAATTGATTAGAAAAGGGAAATTGACAAAACAGCACCATTGCCTTATTATGCATAATACTATAGTTAACCCTTTGATGGTTTTAATTACAGAATATTGAGTTCTTAAGGTCAAGAAATCTAGTACAATTCATTTACTCCTTGTGTATTTGTTCATTCATTGTTCTAGGATTTGGTGGGAGTGTAAAGGTCTGATATTTTTGTAATGTAATGTTTTTTTTTGTACGTTATTTTTTCTGCACAACATCATGTTTCGGTGTTGTCAGAACTTAGTAGTCTGTTCTCACGTTTTCTTTAGAGAACCTGTATGTTTTACTTCTCGTGAGGTTTGGTTTCTAATGTTCAACTTCCGGGTACTCTCGTGGTAATGCCGTGCACGCGCATTGACAAGCAGAAAGTGATGAGTGATTAGCGCCCTAGGAGAGCGGAATGAGTTTTCACGGTGTTAAAAGGATGTTACGGTGGTGCACGTAAGAAAATAAACTGACACCCGTTTGAAACTCGCTGCGTCTTTTTATGAAATCCGAGGGGCCGCTACAGTAGTAGTTAAACAGTATGTTAGTTGTAGTAGTTTAACAGTATGGTAAATGTAGTAGTTAAACAGTATGTTAGCTGTAGTAGTTTAACAGAATGGTAAATGTAGTAGTTAAACAGTATGTTAGTTGTAGTAGTTAAGCAGTGTGGTAGTTGTGGTAGTTTAACAGTATGTTAGTTGTGGTAGTTTAACAGTGTGGTAGTTGTAGTTTAACAGTGTGGTAGTTGTGGCAGTTTAACAGTGTGGTAGTTGTGGCAGTTTAACAGTGTGGGAGTTGTTTTAGTTTAACAGTGTGGGAGTTGTTTTAGTTTAACAGTGTGGTAGTTGTGGTAGTTTAGCAGTATGTTAGTTGTGGTAGTTTAACAGTATGTTAGTTGTGGTAGTTTAGGTGTTTAAACACTGTTGTAGTTGTGGGTGTCACTATCACTGCTGATGATGAGAGGCTTTCTCTCTGGTAGGTGGTACGCGGAATTCTTCTTCCCTCGTTGCCATGGCCATTGTCCCCAACACGCCCGGGTTGTAGTCACTGTAATTGTAGCCACAGTTATGGCAACCAGGGCCCCGAGAACCAATGCCCCTAGTAACCAGGGCCACACCTCCATCATTAGCGCCAGGTACGGACTGAGAACCTCCGCTATCCTCTGGTCTGGAGAAGGATGAGAAAAATGACAGAGATGAAGAATAGATGTTCTGTACAGACATCACACGCACCGTCCCATAGCCGGTACTTACCAGAGTTCAGCATGTAGGAGTACTCATAGCCCAGGTCCTTGCTGGAAACAAAGTACTCTATGTTCCTGTGTAGTGGAAGGAAAGGCACCATGTGGTATTGTCTGTTATGACCAATGGGAGCGTTGGACTCTGGGTAATGAGTCTCCTCTGGAGCATGTCTCCTCATCCACTGCTCATAGATGCTAAAGAGAGAGAGAAAGATTGAGAGAGTGGAGAAGAGGAGTAAGAGAGGATGAGGAGAAGAAGACAGGGAGAGGGGGAGAGATAGGGAGAGGGGAGAGACAGGGAGAGGAGAAAGAAGAGAGGAGGGAGAGGGGGAGAAATAGGGTGAGGAGAGAGGAAGAGGACAGAGGAGGAGAGATGGAGAGAAAGACAGTGAGAGAGATTAGATTCTGAAGGTGTGTGTGTGTGTGTGTGTGTGTGTGTGTGTGCACGCTCACCTGTCAACATAGGCATGATGCAGGAGGAATATGGGGTCGTTAGCTGAGCCCTGGACTGAAGACATGGAGCCATTCATGAAGATGTGGAGTGACGCATGCATCCCAATCACTGCACTGCTCCCCAGCCCTGTCTGGGAGTTTCCAAAACCTGCAGTGTTAGAGGTCAGAGGTCAGAGCTCAGCCCTGTCTGGGAGTTTCCAAAACCTGCAGTGTTAGAGGTCAGAGGTCAGAGCTCAGCCCTGTCTGGGAGTTTCCAAAACCTATAGTGTCAGAGGTCAGAGCTCAGGGATTAAAGGTCAGGTGTTAGGGTTAAGGTTAGAACAAACAGTTAGCTAGCTTACATTTTAGTAGTGTTATGTTAATTATGTAAATATATACCTTTTTGATGTTTAATATTTCTAAGTAAATACTAATAAAAGATCGACTAGGACCACAGAGGTCTGGGAACCTAATTATCATTTGAGTCAGACAGCAGGAACTGTTCTCCAGACAGCAGAGGCCATGCCCTCACCTTCCAGTGTGTTTCTGAAGCTGAGGTTAGCAGAGCGATCCATGGTTCCAGTGTCGTAGTTCGGCAGACTGACCGTGAACTCCACCTCTTCTGCCGTGGGCAACCGCGGAACCAGGTTACGGTTGTGGTTGCCGGGGTTACGCCTCAATGGCCCCTCGTCGCTGCCATCACACAGCACCCCCCGCGCACTGTAGTCCTCCGCCTGAGAACACATCACCTACTCATACGAGTACACACACACACACACACACACACATACACACACACACACACACAATGATTGGCAATGGATCTGGGGGTTACAAACATATGGTAATGTATCTGGTTATAATAATGTATCTAATTATAATAATGTATCTGATTATAATAATGTATCTGTGAGTTACACACATAGGTAATGTATCTGATTATAATAATGTATCTGATTATAATAATGTATCTGATTATAATAATGTATCTAATTATAATAATGTATCTGTGAGTTACACACATAGGTAATGTATCTGATTATAATAATGTATCTGGTTATAATAATGTATCTGATTATAATAATGTATCTGATTATAATAATGTATCTGATTATAATAATGTATCTGATTATAATAATGTATCTGTGAGTTACACACATAGGTAATGTATCTGATTATAATAATGTATCTGATTATAATAATGTATCTGATTATAATAATGTATCTGGTTATAATAATATATCTGATTATAATAATGTATCTGTGAGTTACACACATAGGTAATGTATCTGATTATAATAATGTATCTGATTATAATAATGTATCTGATTATAATAATGTATCTGATTATAATAATGTATCTGATTATAATAATGTATCTGATTATAATAATGTATCTGATCATAATAATGTATCTGTGAGTTACACACATAGGTAATGTATCTGATTATAATAATGTATCTGGTTATAATAATGTATCTGATTATAATAATGAATCTGATTATAATAATGTATCTGATTATAATAATGTATCTGATTATAATAATGTATCTGATTATAATAATGTATCTGATTATAATAATGTATCTGATTATAATAATGTATCTGTGAGTTACACACATAGGTAATGTATCTGATTATAATAATGTATCTGATTATAATAATGTATCTGGTTATAATAATGTATCTGATTATAATAATGTATCTGATTATAATAATGTATCTGATTATAATAATGTATCTGATTATAATAATGTATCTGATTATAATAATGTATCTGATTATAATAATGTATCTGATTATAATAATGTATCTGTGAGTTACACACATAGGTAATGTATCTGATTATAATAATGTATCTGATTATAATAATGTATCTGATTATAATAATGTATCTGATTATAATAATGTATCTGATTATAATAATGTATCTGTGAGTTGGGTGTATTACAGGTTTGATTTAAGGTAGGCCTAAGGCATAAGGGATATTATTATTTTTTTAGTAAATGTGAGGTTATTGAGGTTAATGTTGACCTTAGGTTACAGTTATGGTAAGGAATAGCAGTGGTAGAATTCTGTTAACCCCATTCAAATAGCTAAACACGTGTGTGCATGCCTCTGTGCTAGTCACAGGACATGACCCCTGGTAGAAGCATGAGACTGTCACACCTCCCTCCTCTCTCTCCGCACCTCCCTCCACTCTCTCCGCACCTCCCTCCTCTCTCCCCGCACATCCCTCCTCTCTCCCCGCACCTCCCTCCTCCCTCTCCGCACCTCCCTTATTTCCACCATTCATTCAGTGACTGGGTCAGAAAACTTAATCATGACAATAGTTTATATCGGGAGAAAGAAGCTCCTGCAAATCCGGTCCTAATGAAGACAACAGGTAGTGGAGCTCCTGTACTTCCACTGGCCAGAGGTTTAACATTTTGGATACAACTGGAAAGTAGTGCTACCCCTGGTTATCAAAGACATGAACACAATTTATCACATGTGACATTAAAGTAGTGGTCGAGAACACTTAGGGTTAGAGGTTGAGAACGTATGGAGAATGTCGTCTCACCTTCCAGGAGGAGAACACAGAGGCGGGGCTGATAAGGTTGGGGTTAAGTGGGCTCCTGGCACCCATCAGGTCATCGGTGCAGACGTCACAGCCCTGCGCGTTGCTCCAGTCCCAGTAGGGGATGGAGAACCCGAAGTCTCCTGTCAACTTCCTGATCTCGCGCTCCCAGTGCAGCAGGTACACGCGGTGCCACGGCAGAAAGGCAGGGGCCCAGTGGCCGAAATCCACATCCGTCCACACGTTCCCGGGACCTCCCAGGAGCGCGTCCCTGGATACGTAGTAGTGCATCCAAACAAACAAGTCATATGTGGACACGTCAGAGAACAGCGGGGAGCTGCCGTTATTCATCTCCCGGTAGGTACCGGTGGCTATGACGTAATCCCGGTTGATGGTGTGTTTAGCCAGGTTAAGGTACGAGATTAGCTTCTGTCGTTCCGCCGCCGACAGATGAAACACGTTTCTCCGTAGTGACTCTCTCCGCTCCCCACAGTTGTCCCCAAACAGGCCGAACTGGCACTCTCCGCAGTTGAACCCCATGTAGTTAGAGGCACACTGGCAGGTACGGTTATAAAACACCAGGGGCCACCGCTCTCTGTCGTCTAGGCCACTGAAAGGGTAATTTGGCCCGTTAGGGAGGTCCGATACTTCCACGTCCTGGCAGAAGCCCCGGCCAGAACTGGCCCCGCAGGCCGAGCCATCTCCGTCCCAGACCGGGCAACACTCCTTGGAGAGCAGTGCGTCCGCCGTGGCGCAGAGCCGTGGAAACTGCTGTCGGGAGAAACGCACGTACTGGAGGAAAAACACACCGTGAAGCAAGAGACGGAGCATCGCAACACATATCACATAACACGGTGGCACACACAACCGTCCCGTCCTGTCACACACAGTGTTGAGTATCCTGACAAGAGGAACGGGCTTGAGGAAGCCAGAAGGAGGGCTAAATCCATGTAACTTATCAACTAGATCAGCGTTACCCACAACACCCCTTCTCCTCCCCTTTCTTCTCTGGAGCTGGATGGTCACATGCCTCATGACCCGGGGGTGAGCTTCTTTCATGGTAGGGTGGTCACTGATCACACCCACCCACGGTTGGTCTCTGGTACATTCTGACGGGCTAGCCAAGTGATTTAATTAATTTAATTGCACCTTAGATTTTCAAGAAACGTTTAAAACCTGAGGTGAGTATAAATATGTGTAGAAAACCACAGACATGGCTATATAAACGTCCCCTTTATTAAATGTGACTATCAAACAATTACAACTTACAATTTGAATCATAAATTATCCTTTCAACTGACACATAATAAGAGTGTTTCCGACACTGTGTATTTCATAAACAACGAGGTATGTGAGTTATGTTGTCATTATCAGTGTTTACACGTTTTGTTCGTTAATCCTTTTAGGTATTTCTCTGTGTTTTAGTGCGCAGGGCAGAAATGTGGACTACATACATACAGCCCCACATGAGATGGACGTTTGTACAAACATATATGTCTGATCTCTGTGTTTTTACTTGGGTCGGATCTGGTTATATAGATTATTAATAGATAAAACAACAATAAATATTCTTTATGAAGACCTCACAGAAGCCAAGTCTTTTTACCTACCCTATTGCCATAACACCATGTACAACATTTAATTGATTCAGGTTAACATTTTTTTGAAGGAGCTAAAAGCTTGCAGACATCATTCTTTATATTTTATCTCTGAAGGCAAAATAAAAGCCCTTTCTAATAACTTGTAGACTGCTGGTTTCTTGGTAGTCGTTCCCGTGCACGTCACACCGATATTCCAATTATTGTCCCACCCGCGGGCCACACGCACGCGCGCCATACAATACGACTATATGTGTGTGTGTGTGTGTGTGTGTGTGTGTGTGTGTGTGTGTGTGTGTGTGCGTGTACGAATGTGTTGATTTGCATAATAACTAACACATACCGGACTATATAGGCATTGAGTTAACAACATGTCACATTGTGTTTTAATGCGTTATTTTGATCCAGTTAACATGTTTCAGACCCAGCAAAATATGTCCAAATATTTATATTAACCACATGGTGGTTTATATATCTGCGCATGCGTGACTCCTGCTCAGGCGCGTGCGTCTAATTACACTAGATTTCCCAGGTGCCTCTGTGACAATCCAGACTGGGGTGGATAATATGTGTTGGCATATCGATCCAGTTCTTACTAAATGACACTGATTGGTCCATAAATACTCTGCATCAATTATGGGGGAAGTCATGCAGACTGGATAGATTAATGTCCTAACTGGGAAAAGTCCACTGGTGGTTCTGCCTGCAGAGCCTTCATCACAATGTAGATGGTGCTACTGCGTTAGAAGAGGAAGAGCAAGATATTATGGTGAGGGAGAAAGAAAAAAGAGGTAGAGGGAGAAATGAGAGATTAATATTCATGTGGAAAGTTTAGGAGCCTACTCCTGTCTGATGTGAAAGCCCAGACTGTAAACTGGATCTACTCTGATCCAATAGACCAAATAGAGAGATCGTGTATGACCTGATGACTTGACGAAGAGATTCTAGCAAATTAGCGAATATGAGCAAAATTGATTGACATTAGATATTTGAAAGACAGATAAAACATTCAGAACAATAATCATTTAATCCTTTATCTGAGATGTTGTTAAATAAACTGAACGCAAAACCTCCTACTGGAATCACACTGTTATATTATACTGTGTGTGTGTATTGTTTGTGTATACAGTGTGTGTGTGTGTGTGTGTGTGTGTATTGTTTTGTTAGTGTGTAGGAGTTTCTCTACTGAGGCTTTAGTTAGAAATCCTATAAAAGGCTTAAATGGAGAGAGTTCAGTATTGGATTTTCTTTTGTGTGCGTGTGTGTGCATGTGTGTGTGCGTGTGTGCATGTGAGTGTGCATGTGTGTGTATCAGGCCTTTGTTCACAAACTCCTGATTCCGTCTCAGACCTTACCTTACACCTGAACAGCCTCAGTTGTCATTCCAAAAGGACTGATATTTGGAGGTCTGGACCATGTTCTCAGCCTGACAGAATCTGCCCAGATTCTAGACCAAACAAATTAAATTCACTTAGAGACTCATTTAGACTAGTTAGAAACAGCTGTGGTTAAACAGTCCTGACAGAATGAGCCCACAACTGACAAAACGAGAAATCTGAAGTATGACAATACTCACCCCAGGTTGGCCATAAACCAGACCTCACATGTGTATACAGGAGATTGATCCATGGGTTACTCTCCTGGTCAGACACCTGGTATTACCATAAACCAGACCTCACATGTGTATACAGGAGATTGATCCATGGGTTACTCTCCTGGTCAGACACCTGGTATTACCATAAACCAGACCTCACATGTGTATACAGGAGATTGATCCATGGGTTACTCTCCTGGTCAGACACCTGGTATTACCATAAACCAGACCTCACATGTGTATACAGGAGATTGATCCATGGGTTACTCTCCTGGTCAGACACCTGGTATTACCATAAACCAGATTACACATGTGTATACAGGAGATTGATCCATGGGTTACTCTCCTGGTCAGACACCTGGTATTACCATAAACCAGACCTCACATGTGTATACAGGAGATTGATCCATGGGTTACTCTCCTGGTCAGACACCTGGTATTACCATAAACCAGATTACACATGTATAGTCAAACATGTCATCCATAACACCTTGACAATCAGCTGATGTCATGATGCCGTTCACATGTTCAAGTTCCACATTACCAGACATCAAATCAATCCCACATCATTATCAAACCTTAAACGCTTCATTTGGTCGTCTTTAAAGAAGTGCTGATCTGCCTTGAGAGTTTACCAGACATTTTCCCAGAAGGATTTAAGCTTGTTTAGGATCATTTTCCCAAGTCCAATCAGGCTTTCCCTCATTCATCAGAGGGTTTTCCCGAGCGCCCTACTCTTATTGGTAGAGTGTCTGGCAGTTTTGTGGACTAAAACTTCTTTCAGTGTTCTTCAGGTCAGTTAGTACATTTTGTACAGTTGTGCAAGGTGCTTCGTAAACCCTACAGACTTTTGATAACATCTTTGAGTATCTCACACACACACACGGCCACATTCAATACAGTTAACCTGGGTTTTAGGGGCAGTAATGTTCTTTACGATACTGCAGACTGTGCTGGCAGGAACTCTGTGTTTTCTTTCTCTCACATCCTGTTTAGTGGGAATACCTGCAACTGACCACAGGTGAGAGAAGTTACCCTGTAACAATCACAGACCACTTGCCTCTAACCTAATTATCTTGTGTTAAAATAACGGAGCCCTGTGTACTGTGCTCTTAATATCAATATAGGTATTTACGTTTGGACCATTTTAGAGAAAGAAAGAGCATGTCCCCTTTGTACAGGTTACAGGAAATCCTTACGTCAGTCCTAGCCTTTATGGGTAGCCAACATAGAGAGGCTAATATTAGAGTCGTATCAATGTTTTGCACATGTGGTCGTTTTCCTAGTGCCTTATCTGGGTTGCAAGAAAGAAGAGCATGCTTTTTCTTTATAATAGTTTAATGACATAGAAACAGAAGCATGACTAGGCGCGTCTGCAAAATTTGGGGGAAAAAGCATATTTTGCAATGTTACTGAGATGAGTCAAACAATCTAGAGTTTCAAGATTCTGAGTTAATCCTTCGTGGAGTTCCAAACAGCTTCCTGATATAGGCATGAGTTTGTGTTAACATCATCGTGGAGTTCCAAACAGCTTCATGATATAGGCCTGAGTTCTTGTTAACATCATCGTGGAGTTCCAAACAGCTTCCTGATATAGGCCTGAGTTTGTGTTAACATCATCGTGGGGTTCCAAACAGCTTCATGATATAGGCCTGAGTTTGTGTTAACATCATCTAGGAGTTCCAAACAGCTTCATGATATAGGCCTGAGTTTGTGTTAACATCATCGTGGAGTTCCAAACAGCTTCATGATATAGGCCTGAGTTTGTGTTAACATCATCGTGGAGTTCCAAACAGCTTCGTGATATAGGCCTGAGTTTGTATTAACATCATCTAGGAGTTCCAAACAGCTTCATGATATAGGCCTGAGTTTGTGTTAACATCATCTAGGAGTTCCAAACAGCTTCATGATATAGGCCTGAGTTTGTGTTAACATCATCTAGGAGTTCCAAACAGCTTCATGATATAGGCCTGAGTTTGTGTTAACATCATCTAGGAGTTCCAAACAGCTTCATGATATAGGCCTGAGTTTGTGTTAACATCATCTAGGAGTTCCAAACAGCTTTATGATATAGGCCTGAGTTTGTGTTAACATCATCGTGGAGTTCCAAACAGCTTCATGATATAGGCCTGAGTTTGTGTTAACATCATCTAGGAGTTCCAAACAGCTTCATGATATAGGCCTGAGTTTGTGTTAACATCATCTAGGAGTTCCAAACAGCTTCATGATATAGGCCTGAGTTTGTGTTAACATCATCTAGGAGTTCCAAACAGCTTCATGATATAGGCCTGAGTTTGTGTTAACATCATCTAGGAGTTCCAAACAGCTTCATGATATAGGCCTGAGTTTGTGTTAACATCATCTAGGAGTTCCAAACAGCTTTATGATATAGGCCTGAGTTTGTGTTAACATCATCTAGGAGTTCCAAACAGCTTCATGATATAGGCCTGAGTTTGTGTTAACATCATCGTGGAGTTCCAAACAGCTTCATGATATAGGCCTGAGTTTGTGTTAACATCATCGTGGAGTTCCAAACAGCTTCATGATATAGGCCTGAGTTTGTGTTAACATCATCGTGGAGTTCCAAACAGCTTCATGATATAGGCCTGAGTTTGTGTTAACATCATCGTGGAGTTCCAAACAGCTTTATGATATAGGCCTGAGTTTGTGTTAACATCATCGTGGAGTTCCAAACAGCTTCATGATATAGGCCTGAGTTTGTGTTAACATCATCGTGGAGTTCCAAACAGCTTCATGATATAGGCCTGAGTTCTTGTTAACATCATCGTGGAGTTCCAAACAGCTTCCTGATATAGGCCTGAGTTTGTGTTAACATCATCGTGGAGTTCCAAACAGCTTCATGATATAGGCCTGAGTTTGTGTTAACATCATCGTGGAGTTCCAAACAGCTTCATGATATAGGCCTGAGTTCTTGTTAACATCATCGTGGAGTTCCAAACAGCTTCCTGATATAGGCCTGAGTTTGTGTTAACATCATCGTGGAGTTCCAAACAGCTTCATGATATAGGCCTGAGTTTGTGTTAACATCATCTAGGAGTTCCAAACAGCTTCATGATATAGGCCTGAGTTTGTGTTAACATCATCGTGGAGTTCCAAACAGCTTCATGATATAGGCCTGAGTTTGTGTTAACATCATCGTGGAGTTCCAAACAGCTTCATGATATAGGCCTGAGTTTGTGTTAACATCATCTAGGAGTTCCAAACAGCTTCATGATATAGGCCTGAGTTTGTGTTAACATCATCGTGGAGTTCCAAACAGCTTCATGATATAGGCCTGAGTTTGTGTTAACATCATCTAGGAGTTCCAAACAGCTTCATGATATAGGCCTGAGTTTGTGTTAACATCATCGTGGAGTTCCAAACAGCTTCATGATATAGGCCTGAGTTTGTGTTAACATCATCGTGGAGTTCCAAACAGCTTCATGATATAGGCCTGAGTTTGTGTTAACATCATCGTGGAGTTCCAAACAGCTTCATGATATAGGCCTGAGTTTGTGTTAACATCATCTAGGAGTTCCAAACAGCTTCATGATATAGGCCTGAGTTTGTGTTAACATCATCGTGGAGTTCCAAACAGCTTCATGATATAGGCCTGAGTTTGTGTTAACATCATCGTGGAGTTCCAAACAGCTTCATGATATAGGCCTGAGTTTGTGTTAACATCATCGTGGAGTTCCAAACAGCTTCATGATATAGGCCTGAGTTTGTGTTAACATCATCTAGGAGTTCCAAACAGCTTCATGATATAGGCCTGAGTTTGTGTTAACATCATCGTGGAGTTCCAAACAGCTTCATGATATAGGCCTGAGTTTGTGTTAACATCATCTAGGAGTTCCAAACAGCTTCATGATATAGGCCTGAGTTTGTGTTAACATCATCGTGGAGTTCCAAACAGCTTCATGATATAGGCCTGAGTTTGTGTTAACATCATCGTGGAGTTCCAAACAGCTTCATGATATAGGCCTGAGTTTGTGTTAACATCATCGTGGAGTTCCAAACAGCTTCATGATATAGGCCTGAGTTTGTGTTAACATCATCTTGGAGATATAGTTGTATCTTCAATATTGTTACCCTGATTCCATTTACCCAAACTCTTCGAACACGCACACACACACACACTTAAATACTTAATCAGAATCCACAAATCAAATATAACAGAGGAACAGCACATAATAAGGAGATTAAAAAAATCATTAAATTAATCAAATAACAACAAAAAAGTAAAAACAACATATGGAATAAAATATATGAGAAGAGTAAGTGTGCCACAGCAATGTACAGGGACATGGAATGTGTGTGTGTGTGTGTGTGTCTGCGTGTGGTTTATGTAATATAGTGAATCAGCAGATGCGTAAGAAAAAGTGGAAGCAAAGCTTTCGGAGAGATGAGAGGAGATAAAAATGGAGAAGTGGAGAGATAGGAGAGGTGAGATATCGGGGTCTGTGGAGAAAGATACAGCAGAGAGGGAGAAACGAGAGGGAGGTGGAAGAGAGGAGAGCGAGAGCAAGGAGAAAAGGCAAGACGTGGAGAGGAATCAGTTACCATGGGAACAGAGCTGGTTAAATAAAGTTCTCTAGGTCTTGCTACGTTGGATGATATCATTCAGGAGTGTCAAACGCAGGCAGACACATTTACATCACTGGAAATATTTCTGGGCTTATATAAACGTACCAGAAAGAACACAGCGTTGTTACATTTACAAAAACAATGACTCTGGTTCCAAGTCTCTTCCTGTCTGACAGAAATATCATTGAACATGTCAAAATAACATTTGCGCAATGTTTCCCAGAACAGCCGTGTGTTTTACAAGGACTATGAACCCCAGACCAGTCACTCGCCTCTTAACAACCTGCTCACGATGACAAACAATTTAAAAGTCAGTCTTGCAGCAAGACATTTATATGTGTCATATATTAAGCAGGCTGAACAGATGACTGAAGTGTCTCTAGGGTTTGAAGCAGGCTGAACAGATGACTGAAGTGTCTCTAGGGGTTGAAGCAGGCTGAACAGAGAACTGAAGTGTCTCTAGGGGTTGAAGCAGGCTGAACAGATGACTGAAGTGTCTCAAGGGGTTGAAGCAGGCTGAACAGAGGACTGAAATGTCTCTAGGGGTTGAAGCAGGCTGAACAGAGAACTGAAGTGTCTCTAGGGTTTGAAGCAGGCTGAACAGATGACTGAAGTGTCTCTAGGGTTTGAAGCAGCCTGAACAGGTCTTGGGCTGAGTGTCGTCCAGGTGAGGGGAGATTGTGTCTGGAATCTCTGACTTCAGGATGTCATTTTCCGTGGCCATAATGTGTTTCACCAGGAAGTTGGCAGCTTCGTTGATGTTGGTGTTGTCCTGGATGGACACAACAGAAACAACAATATAAATGACGCTCCAATAGTTTATACTAATTTAACCCTAAACACCATTTAAGGATAATTAAAAGGTTGTTGGCTAGTCTGACAGATAAAAACATATATATATATAAAACATTATAGACTGACTGACAAGGGAAATGACTAAGAATAAAAAGACCAAACTGGGCATGCAGCTTAACCTCTGACCTCTCTGACCTTAATGACCCTAACCCTAACTTGTGACACCAGAAGAATGTTAAGCCTCCATACCAGGGACTAAACAGTGACCTCAACAAGTCAACACTGAGCAGATTCCCAACACAAGCGTATACTATAGGGTTAGGCTTTATGTATCTTTATTGAGGTGAACAGACGTGCATTCGTTTTAAAAGAGCCCAAATCTTCATGTTATTATTGGTTAAACTCTGCATTGTCTCAGGGTGGTTTGTGTTTATTGGTTAAACTCTGCATTGTCTCAGGGTGGTTTGTGTTTATTGGTTAAACTCTGCATTGTCTCAGGGTGGTTTGTGTTTATTGGTTAAACTCTGCATTGTCTCAGGGTGGTTTGTGTTTATTGGTTAAACTCTGCATTGTCTCAGGGTGGTTTGTGTTTATTGGTTAAACTCTGCATTGTCTCAGGGTGGTTTGTTTTTATTGGTTAAACTACGGATTGTTTAAACTATAAAAACAACCTTTCTGGTTGGTGGAAACACTCCTGGTTGGTGGAAACACTCCTGGTTGGTGGAAACACTCCTGGTTGGTGGAAACACTACTGGTTGGTGGAAACACTACTGGTTGGTGGAAACACTTCTGGTTGGTGGTAGGACTTTTTCTTAAACCCCAAAAAGTGTTTTCTTGGCAACCTGACTTCTAAGAGTGTTGGTTAGATTAAAACAACAGATGTTTCTCACCTTGGCTGAAGTCTCGAACCATCCTGCAAAGCCATTGTCTTTACAGAACTGGTCCATCTTGATATTGTTGTTGGTCAGAACCTCTCGTCCCTGGTCACACTTGTTAGCCAATAGGACAGTAGCAATGCTCTTTCCAATGAGAGTAAAAGAAAAACATATGTTCAACTGAAACAGCAAGGAACAGCAGAGATCTCCTCCACGTAATATCTTCTAACTGAACTAAGGCAAGTTTTTGCTGATACACTAAAGATGCGGACGGCAGTAGAGTTGAGATGTGTTTTTTTGTCGAACAGTTCACCCGTTTGCAGTGTCTCAAATCTGAGTGCATGCTGTCTAGACTCAATATATTCACACCTGTATATTGTTCTGTATGACTCAATATATTCACACACCTGTATATTGTTCTGTATGACTCAATATATTATCAAACACCTGTCTATTTTTCTGTATGACTCAATATATTATCACACACCTGTCTATTGTTCTATATGACACAATATATTCACACACCTGTCTATTGTTCTGTATGACTCAATATATTATCACACACCTGTCTATTGTTCTGTGTGACTCAATATATTGTCACACACCTGTCTATTGTTCTATATGACACAATATATTCACACACCTGTATATTGTTCTGTATGACTCATATATTATCACAAACCTGTCTATTGTTCTGTATGACACAATATATTCACACACCTGTCTATTGTTCTGTATGACTCAATATATTATCACACACCTGTCTATTGTTCTGTATGACACAATATAATCACACACCTGTCTATTGTTCTGTATGACACAATATATTCACACACCTGTCTATTGTTCTGTATGACTCAATATATTGTCACACACCTGTCTATTGTTCTATATGACACAATATATTCACACACCTGTCTATTGTTCTGTATGACTCATATATATTATCACACACCTGTCTATTGTTCTATATGACTCAATATATTCACACACCTGTCTATTGTTCTGTATGACTCATATATATTATCACACACCTGTCTATTGTTCTATATGACACAATATATTCACACACCTGTCTATTGTTCTGTATGACACAATATATTCACACACCTGTCTATTGTTCTGTATGACTCAATATATTATCACAGACCTGTCTATTGTTCTGTATGACACAATATATTCACACACCTGTCTATTGTTCTGTATGACTCAATATATTCACACACCTGTCTATTGTTCTGTATGACTCATATATATTATCACACACCTGTCTATTGTTCTGTATGACTCAATATATTATCACAGACCTGTCTATTGTTCTGTATGACACAATATATTCACACACCTGTCTATTGTTCTATATGACTCAATATATTCACACACCTGTCTATTGTTCTGTATGACTCATATATATTATCACACACCTGTCTATTGTTCTATATGACACAATATATTCACACACCTGTCTATTGTTCTGTATGACACAATATATTCACACACCTGTCTATTGTTCTGTATGACTCAATATATTATCACACACCTGTCCATTAGTCAGCATGAGTTTAGAGTCCAGGTCCTCCTTCCACTTGATGATGGCCTCAAACGTGGTCGGTCGTGTCGCGTCGAACACGATAAATGCACCCATGGCCTCTCGATAATACACACGGGTCATGTTCCCGAAACGCTCCTGACCTACAAGATGGAGAGATGTGGAGAGATGCAGACATATTCAGACAAAGAGAGACGGCGGTGGGACACAGGCCAGTCTATATTAGAGGTGAATGGACCTCAAAGGCAAGTCTATATTAGGAGGTGACATGAGATCACAGGTCAGTCTGTAACTGTTAATAGGTGACTGGAGATCACAGGTCAGTCTGTAACTGTTAGTAGATGACCGGAGATCACAGGTCGGTCTGTAACCGTTAGGAGGTGACTGGAGATCACAGGTCAGTCTGTAACCATTAAAGGTGACTGGAGATCACAGGTCAGTCTGTAACCATTAGAGGTGACTGGAGATCACAGGTCAGTCTGTAACTGTTAATAGGTGACTGGAGATCACAGGTCAGTCTGTAATATAAGAGATGACTGGAGATCACAGGTCAGTCTGTAACTATTAGAGGTGACTGGAGATCACAGGTCAGTCTGTAACTGTTAGTAGATGACCGGAGATCACAGGTCAGTCTGTAACCGTTAGGAGGTGACTGGAGATCACAGGTCAGTCTGTAACCATTAAAGGTGACTGGAGATCACAGGTCAGTCTGTAACCATTAGAGGTGACTGGAGATCACAGGTCAGTCTGTAACTGTTAATAGGTGACTGGAGATCACAGGTCAGTCTGTAACTATAAGATATGACTGGAGATCACAGGTCAGTCTGTAACTATTAGAGGTGACTGGAGATCACAGGTCAGTCTGTAACTATTAGTAGATGACCGGAGATCACAGGTCAGTCTGTAACTATTAGAGGTGACTGGAGATCACATGTCAGTCTGTAACTATTATAGGTGACTGGAGATCACATGTCAGTCTGTAACTATTAGAGGTGACTGGAGATCACAGGTCAGGATGTAACTATTAGAGGTGACTGGAGATCACAGGTCAGTCTGTAACTATTAGAGGTGACTGGAGATCACAGGTCAGTCTGTAACTATTAGAGGTGACTGGAGATCACATGTCAGTCTGTAACTATTATAGGTGACTGGAGATCACATGTCAGTCTGTAACTATTAGAGGTGACTGGAGATCACAGGTCAGGATGTAACTATTAGAGGTGACTGGAGATCACAGGTCAGTCTGTAACCATTAAAGGTGACTGGAGATCACAGGTCAGTCTGTAGCTGTTAGTAGGTGACTAGAGATCACAGGTCAGTCTGTAACTTTTAGGAGGTGACTGGAGATCACAGGTCAGTCTGTAACTGTTAGTAGATGACCGGAGATCACAGGTCAGTCTCAGTGGACCTAACTTAATCCAACGGTTCCGAACCGTCTGAGTAAGAGGCTACTCAATATGACATTGGACCTTTTAAAGACTAATCACACACCCTTGGTGTCACACACACACACACAGCATGATCAGAGATGTCGAATTTCTTGGCGTGGCGAAGAGAGGAAACAGAACAAAGTCAAATATGTCCTTTTGGTCCGGACTGTTGTGTAACAGAGAAGCTGTCATCGCTGACTCACCCCAGAGTAACAATAATCTGTCTGTCTGTCTCACTGTCTGTCTGTCTGTCTGCTCACTGTCTCACTGTGTGAGAGTGTGTTTGTTTACAATGGTTCTCCTATGATTTGCCCTGAAAATGTCTCTCACATGGGCTCACATGATTCGACCCGTACCTTTCACGAGGAAGATAAAAAATGTTATGAAGGAGGTGAAAAGAGAGAGAGAGAGAGATAGAGTGGCAGGAGAAAGAGAGAGAGTGGCAGGTGAAAGAGAGAGAGTGGCAGGAGAAAGAGAGAGAGTGGCAGGAGAAAGAGAGAGAGTGGCAGGAGAAAGAGAGAGAGTGGCAGGTGAAAGAGAGAGAGTGGCAGGTGAAAGAGAGAGAGTGGCAGGAGAAAGAGAGAGAGTGGCAGGAGAAAGAGAGAGAGTGGCAGGAGTAAGAGAGAGAGTGGCAGGAGAAAGAGAGAGAGTGGCAGGAGAAAGAGAGAGAGTGGCAGGAGAAAGAGAGAGAGTGGCAGGTGAAAGAGAGAGAGTGGCAGGTGAAAGAGAGAGAGTGGCAGGAGAAAGAGAGAGAGAGATCGAGAAGTTGAGATAGGCGGAAAAAAAGCATTCAAAATGCGAGCCACGAGTTTAATCAACATGCTGCAGAGGTCAAATATATACCCAAACCAAACGTGTAACAGATACGATAAAACCACAATGACAAACATGTTACACATTTGGCCTAATCAATATGATAGAGATCTCCTATTCCGTTTGGTAGCTGTGTATACAGATACATGGCCCAATGTGAACCTATAGACAACTTGTTCCATAACTTTCATAGTTTAAAACAAGTTGTGGATATTTTACAGGAGCACGTTTATCTTTACAATGACATAATGTGACCTACCAGCGATGTCCCAAAGCTGCAGCCGCACGGTCTCCGAGTCCCAGTTGAGGACCTTCAAGGCGAAATCCACGCCGATGGTGGCGCGATAGTTGGTGGAGTAACTGTGGTGGACGTATCGCTTAATGATGGAGGTCTTCCCCACACCCAGGTCCCCTATCACTAACACCTGGAACCACATGATCATCATGACATTATTCATGTCTACATCATTAGTTTGATTGACCGTGTTATAATAATGATTTATTTCCCACCTTGTACAGGCGCTCCCTCCCGGTCCCGGAGTGCTGCATCCCGGGTCCAGTGGTCGGGGGAACCCGGTGGTTGGTCATCTGTTTACCGGGTATTGGGATTAGGAAGGGCTTGGGAGCGGAAAAGTTGCCCAGTTTGTTTCTAACTGTGGTTTACTTCTCTGTTTTCTCTGCTCAGCGCAGACCCTTCACACGCACGCACACGCGCACACACACACACACGCACACATATCGCAGAGAGAAGCGGAACTTGTGACCCAGCAGCAGCTCCATGCAGTCTGGTCTGGCGCCCCCGGGAGCTGATACGCACCACACGCACGCAGCTCGTGAGCTCCACATTAGTAGTTTCACCCCGTCATCCCCCCGCAGTTTAATTGCATAATCTGGTCGTTAGAGAACAATGGCAGCCCTGTGAGTGCGGCTCCGTCTCCTCTAACGACACTAGTCCAATACATAATACACAACCTGTTATCATATGCTCACTTATGTATAGCATAACTGTTATAACGTCCTGGGAAGTTTGTTGGTATGATCATAACATGTTCAGATGATTTTACTTGAATCGTGCAGAAAACAGATCGAAAGGGATGGAGAATGGAGATATATAAGAGAGAAAGAGCTGAGACAGGACAGAGAATAGGGAATATATTAATTTGAGGGTAAGGAAAACCTCATTATCTTCACTCATGGGATGCAGACTATTTTAACACACACACACACACACACACACACACACACACTGTACACACACACTGTACACACACACTGTACACACACACTGTACACACACACACTGTACACACACACTGTACACACACACTGTACACACACACACACATGATCGCACTTATAACTGAAAAGCCAAGTTTTAGCAGTGGGAACTGAAATAGCTGTTTGCTAGAAGCGTTTTCAGAAGTATTTGTGTGTGTGTGGGCTTCTTTCTATCTGAAGAACCCACATCCACTGACACAATGGAGCTATAGGAGACATATGGAGAAAGGTGAAAGGCAAAGGAGATAAAGATAGTAGAGGAGGAGATGCAGAGAAACAGAGGCAGACAGAGACAGAGAAACACAGACAAGACTAGAGTCAAATACAGACAGATAAATAAATACATAGATTGACAGAGAAAGATTGAAAGGAAATTACAGATGAAGAGAAAGATAGACAGACAAAGGGAAGTCTTTATAAAGGACAAATCCTTTGTTAAACAGGTCGGTCTGTAACCATTAAAGGTGACTGGAGATCACAGGTCAGTCTGTAACCATTAAATGTGACTGGAGATCACAGGTCAGTCTGTAACTATTAAAGGTGACTGGAGATCACAGGTCAGTCTGTAACTATTAAAGGTGACTGGAAATCACAGGTCAGTCTGTAACCATTAGAGGTGACTGGAGATCACAGGTCAGATGGAGTCCTAGAAGACACACACAGATTAACGCCAGTTGCCCTACATATTAAAAAAAACATATTTATTATGTGAAGTGCAGTCAAATATAATAATTATTTAAACAGTAAGAAAATTTTCAGAAATAAATAACATGTAAAACCGTTATCACAGCATTGTCCCACTCTCAGAATTATAAAACCCTATTTAAATACATTAATTGACTGGAATAACACAAGTATGACAGCAAAGTATTTGAATTCCTCTAATTACATTATTGCCTAACCAATAGTGTAGGCAACATTTAAAACATACTGTCTGTCTGGTACTGCACATTCGACATTGTTGGTTCTGAGATAGATAGAACGAAAAAAATACAAAGAGGGAAAAGTGGTCTAAAAACACAAAATAGTTTAAATAGTGAAAATTATATTAATGTGTATTTATCAAAGGAGGTTTCTTGGATATCTGCTGTTGGCGCAGATCAGATCAGACCAGCATGCAAACATACATACTGTTAACATACATACAGTAAGCACACACACACACACACACACACACACACACACACACACACACACACACACACACACACACACACACACACACACACACACACACACACACACACACACGGTTCAAAAGTTGGAGGTCACTTAGAAATGTCCTTGTTTTTTAAAGAATAACACATTTTCTGTGCATTAAAATTACTTCAAATTATTGTAGATGGAAACTGATTCTAAACAAATATAGACATAGACGTCCAGAGGCCCATTATCAGCAACCATCAGTCCTGTGTTCTAATGACACGTTTTGTTTGCTAATCCAAGTTTATATTTTTAAAAGGCCAATTGAAAAAAATAACAGAACAGTGCTGTGTACTACTCACTTCACAGAACAGAGCTGTGTACTACTCACTTCACAGAACAGTGCTGTGTACTACTCACTTCACAGAACAGAGCTGTGTACTACTCCCGTAATAGAACAGTGCTGTGTACTACTCCCTTCACAGAACAGTGCTGTGTACTACTCCCTTCACAGAACAGTGCTGTGTACTACTCCCTTCACAGAACAGTGCTGTGTACTACTCACTTCACAGAACAGAGCTGTGTACTACTCCCTTCATAGAACAGTGCTGTGTACTACTCCCTTCACAGAACAGAGCTGTGTACTACTCCCTTCATAGAACAGTGCAAACTAGCTCTAACCAAATCAGAAACAAATCATATGATTTTAATAGAAAACAGGAACATTTCTTCATGACACTAGAGTTGCCTGAACACTTTGTAACTGTAGTGTATATATATATATATTAGGGCTGGGATATTTAACGCGTTAATCTGATGCGTTAATTTCAAATGTTTAACGCGTTAAAATAATTTAACGCAATTAACGCACCACTTTATTAAGTTTCGGTTTCGGTTTGCTAAACCGAATTCAAATACCATAGAAGCAGCTCGTCTTTAGTTTATCATATAAAAGCAAACACATGGTCATTATTTACGTTACTAGAGAGTATATAGGACAGAAACACCCGGTCATTATTGATGTTGCAATCCGCCAATCCGCGTTACTGCAGTAATGTGCGCCAAATCGGGCTTTTGACCAAACAAGTAATCGTTAACCGATGTTTTAGATAAATAGATAGAAACTGCCGCCCGATTAACACAGTAGAAGACGAGGGACTAAAATAAATCATTCCAATTGCATTGGGATCCCCATCATACAATCTACCCTCTAAAACGATTGTTTTGAGACATAACCTGCTGGAGAAAGCAGAGAACGTCACTCTCATGGAGACCCTAACCAACCCGACATCACCAAACTTAATTTCACTTCATTCTGTTTGTCATTCATATTACAAAGGCTGTTATAGACTTCTTTAAAATTAATCTGGCAACTTTACATATAGTGCAATTATTTTGGCCTATAGGCTTACGTTCTAAAATAATCTATCTTTGACATTGATGGTTTCACCTTACACTTTGTCATTTTGTTTTTGAAAATGTTTTATTTCATTTAGACTATTGCCAAGATGATCCAGTATTTTTGATAACCCTCAGGGTTTAAATTTATAACTTGCACTTCAACACTTTGTTTATAAAGTTGCTATATTTGATAAGAATGACTATTCTGTATTGTTCACAGGAGAGACTATCATAAAATAATGTATTTCAAATATACTTCATTGTGTTAATTGATTTATTTCATTGTTTCAAACAACTTGGGGAAAATGCGATTAATCGCGATTAATCACAGGATTGTGCGATTAATTAGTTAATTTTTTTAAATAAATTGACGGCCCTAATATATATATATATATATATATATATATATATATATATATATATATAAAAGCACTCAGATCATCAAATCACAATGACAGATGTATAAGGACTGATAATTACACATTGATCAGTAGAAAATAAACATCAAATTTGCTCTTCAGAGTTGATATTGAAACGTTGAAGGATGGAGTATATATCAGTGATTATCAAAGCATAATGCTTATCAACACAGCCTGGCCCACATCTGCTTATTGTCAAGCTCACCTTGTCTCTAACAACATGACATTTGGATGGACTACTAGTCTGAACACAAGTGTATTTTCAAGCTGGAAGGAAAGCACAAACAGACTGGTACCCAGGCTAATAAATATCTAATGAGAAACCCCTGATGAGAGAGAATGCTAGCTGAGATGTGAGCATTGTTGGATGGTTCCTGACCCGATGTAGAACTGATGATACTGTAACTGTTCTAAGGTCTACCCCATTACCTAGGCCAGTCTACCCATTACCTAGGCCAGTCTACCCATTACCTAGGCCAGTCTACCCCCTTACCTAGGCCAGTCTACCCCATTACCTAGGCAAGTCTACCCATTACCTAGGCCAGTCTACCCATTACCTAGGCCAGTCTACCCCATTACCTAGGCCAGTCTACCCATTACCTAGGCCAGTCTACCCCATTACCTAGGCCAGTCTACCCATTACCTAGGCCAGTCTACCCATTACCTAGGCCAGTCTACCCCATTACCTAGGCCAGTCTACCCCATTACCTAGGCCAGTCTACCCCATTACCTAGGCCAGTCTGCCCCATTACCTAGGCCAGTCTACCCCATTACCTAGGCCAGTCTACCCATTACCTAGGCCAGTCTACCCATTACCTAGGCCAGTCTACCCATTACCTAGGCCAGTCTACCCCATTACCTAGGCCAGTCTACCCATTACCTAGGCCAGTCTACCCATTACCTAGGCCAGTCTACCCCATTACCTAGGCCAGTCTACCCCATTACCTAGGCCAGTCTACCCATTACCTAGGCCAGTCTACCCATTACCTAGGCCAGTCTACCCATTACCTAAGCCAGTCTACCCCATTACCTAGGCCAGTCTACCCATTACCTAAGCCAGTCTACCCATTACCTAGGCCAGTCTACCCCATTACCTGGGCCAGTCTACCCATTACCTAAGCCAGTCTACCCCATAACCTAGGCCAGTCTACCCCATTACCTAGGCCAGTCTACCCGTTACCTAGGCCAGTCTACCCATTACCTAGGCCAGTCTACCAATTACCTAAGCCAGTCTACCCCATAACCTAGGCCAGTCTACACCATTACCTAGGCCAGTCTACCCATTACCTAGGCCAGTCTACCCCATTACCTAGGCCAGTCTACCCATTACCTAAGCCAGTCTACCCATTACCTAAGCCAGTATACCCCAATACCTAGGCCAGTCTACCCATTACCTAAGCCAGTCTACCCATTACCTAAGCCAGTCTACCCCATTACCTAGGCCAGTCTACCCATTACCTAAGCCAGTCTACCCCATTACCTAGGCCAGTCTACCCATTACCTAAGCCAGTCTACCCATTACCTAAGCCAGTCTACAGCATGTAGAAAACATCACCCAAGTCTAAAATGGGTATACAATAAAACAATGGCACAACTATATCACATTATTAAAATATCACATCATGTTAAATACAAAGTGGCAAAACAAAACGCCAAATCGGCAGTATTGTTTCGTTGCAATATAAAAGTCACCTCTTTTACAAAAACAGTTTGATATACAACATGCAGATATCAGACAACACACCTTCACAGATGTTTGTGATACATAATACATTAGTTCTACATAAGATACACATGAGTAGGTCCTGATGTAATAATGTGTGTTGTATATTGTGTGTTGCCTGTAGTAATAATGTATGTTGTATGTTGTAATAATGTGTGTGTTATATGTTGTATGTTGTGTGTGTTGTATGTTGTGTGTGTTGTATGTTGTAATAATGTGTGTTGTATGTTGTATATTGTGCGTTGCCTGTAGTAATAATGTGTGTTGTATATTGTGTGTGTATAGGTCCTGT
The DNA here is from genome assembly GCA_029465975.1 of Dallia pectoralis. Lineage (NCBI taxonomy): Eukaryota > Metazoa > Chordata > Actinopteri > Esociformes > Umbridae > Dallia > Dallia pectoralis. The sequence continues at coordinate 16,507,618 of CM055746.1, read as the reverse complement.
AATTTGGTCATTAGTTAGTCATTGTAAAACACAACCTGAGGTCTACATTATAATGATGCACACTTCAAAGGGCACACTTTTCCCTACGTAGTACACTAAAATCCTACAGGCCCTGGTCAAAAGAAGAACACTAAATAGGAAACACAGTGCTACCTGGGACACAGCCAGAAAGTAACTATAATAATAATACAAATAAATCACATTCAGCAACTGTCAATATTCACTAGAGAACAAGAATAAAAGTCAGAAAGAGAAATAGTGAACCTCAGTATTACGTCCCTATTCAGGCAACTGTCCAGGGAGAATCTCACTCCTGCCAAAGAAAATGCCGATGAAAATATTCCTGCAGAAAAACCTCAACTTATCTCAGAAAGACTGTGAAACTGCTTGCTATTTTGTCCTAGAGCGTGTTTTTCACCCGCATTTTGCCTAACTGCCGGGCCAATCATCTGTTTACACAAACACCTTTATAAATCGATATACATCTACACCACTCTCCTGTTTGAGGACGTCCACACCATTTAAACACAGAAAAACAAAACAGGTTGGAAAGATCATAGTTTCTCTCATCTTGTAAATAAGTGTAGGTCATATTTCAACAGCTACTTTAATAACATACCTTAAAGGGGACATTTGTCAATCTATTCCAGTAGTAATAATATGACAGGCTAGGTCAGCAGTTCTCCAGTCTGGTAGGTGTATCAGAAGACAGGCTAGGTGTACAGTCCATACTGTTATCAGCTGATCTCCAGTCTGGGTAGGTGTTTTAACAGACAGGCTAGGTGTACAGTCCATACTGTTATCAGCTGATCTCCAGTCTGGGTAGGTGTTTTAACAGACAGGCTAGGTGTACAGTCCATACTGTTATCAGCTGATCTCCAGTCTGGTAGGTGTTTTAACAGACAGGCTAGGTGTACAGTCCATACGGTTATCAGCTGATCTCCAGTCTGGTAGGTGTTTCATAAGACAGGAGCTTCCAGGGCGTTCATCATTTTATTCCTGTTGTTTCCAGGTTAAATTTAATGTCACCTTGCTGCTACCCCCAGGAAGTGAGTAGTTTTCTCCATTATTTCCTGTATACGAGGTCCATTTTTAAAGTAGTTTAGTGGTTTTGAAAGGGGCAAAAAGCATAAGAGGAACATGCATTGGCTTCTCCAACCAGGATGCAGTTGAATTTGGTGCCCTCTGATTGGCCGTTGTGGCGTGGGTGTGGCTAAGGCATAATGCTCCTCCCTGCAGCCGAGCTGTCAGCCTACAGTTATTACTCAAGTTGGGTGCTCTAAAAAAATTCAATGTAAACAATGTTCATTGTTTAGGCGTTAGGTATGTTCAGTCAGCCAGTCAGAAAATCAGTCAGCCAGTCATTCACCCGTCAGGCCTGCGTTAATCATCGAGCCAGCCAACCAGTCACTCAACCAGTCAGTTATCCAGCCAGACAACCAGTCAAACGATATCTGCCCCTTTGGAGGAACTATGGCTTTTTTACCTCAGGAAAGGTGATGTAGAAAATGTGTAGTTCATGACCACTTTCTTCAACTGACAACTAACTAATATCCACATGTTAAAACGAGATCACCAGACAGCTCCAGAGAAGAAGAAGAGGAAGCAGAATAAACAAAATAAAGAATAATATAAAACCACAGAAAGATCACACAAAAGCAAAACAACAAGAATAAGCGGCAGAAAAAAGTATCTTACAGAGAAGACGAGCTCTGGCTGTAGTGCCTGAACATCACTCTGTATTTACCCAGGTGGCACGGCTCACCCAGGTGGCGCGGTTCACCCAGGTGGCGCGGTTCACCCAGGACTGACCCGGAGGTCAGGGCCAGGCAGGGGGGTGAGGCGCAAGGCGACCCCAGGGAGGGGTCTCTAAATGGGGACGGAGGTGTCAGAGCAACCAGCTCCTCCGGCAGCTCTGTGGTTCTCACCTCTCCTGTAGCACAGGCCCTGCCTCCAGGACCATTGACCCCGCCCACAACCCCGCCCACCCAGGGGTTGCCACGGTTAGAGGAGGCGAGGGCGGCGACCTCAGCGTAGGTGGTGACTGTCGCATTTGGTGGCCTGGCGCGGTGCTGGACGTAAGGAGGAGGACAAGGGGCGGGGACAAGGGGTGGGCCAGGGGGCGGGGGATCGACGCCCTCTGTTGGCGACCCGGGGAGCATCATGTTGTTGAGCTGGCTGATGTTGGCGGTGAAACGGTTCATTACACAGCTGATCTGGTCCATGATGGTAGATCCCCCCATACCCACACCCATGCTACCTATATCACCAACACCACCCATAGAATTAACACCAACACCGCCCATAGAATTAACACCAACACCACCCATAGCATTAACACCAACACCGCCCATAGCATTAACACCAACACCACCCATAGCATTAACACCTACACCACCCATAGCATTAACACCAACACCACCCATAGTATTAACACCAACACCACCCATAGCATTAACACCTACACCACCCATAGTATTAACACCAACACCGCCCATAGCATTAACACCTACACCACCCATAGCATTAACACCAACACCACCCATAGTATTAACACCAACACCACCCATAGCATTAACACCTACACCACCCATAGCATTAACACCAACACCACCCATAGCATTAACACCAACACCACCCATAGCATTAACACCAACACCACCAACCCCACCCATAGCACCAATATTCCCTATCCCTCCTACACCCACACTCCTACCAGCACGACCTCTAGATAGCCTTCCAATACTGTCACTGCCAACCCCAATACTGCCTGCCATTCCAATCCGCCCAAGGGGCCTCTCTGACGGGCAGATCGGCAGGGCCCTGAACACCTCTCCTCCATGGGTCCCTGGGGTGGCCCTGAACATCTCCTCACCTGGGGTCACCCTGAACATCTCCTCACTTGGGGTCACCCTGAACATCTCCTCACCTGGGGTCACCCTGAACATCTCTTCCCCACGGGGTCCTGGGGTCACCCTGAACAGCTCTTCCCCATGGGTCCCTGGGTTGGCCATGAACACCTCGTCGTCCTGAGGCCCCGGACAACCTGGGAGGCCCACTACGCTGTGGCTGGTGGTGGGCAGGGATTGTGGCGAGGGAGGGCAGGGGTAGGTTCCGGGCTGGTAATCCTGTGCCCCCTGGGGTTGATCGTCAATGTCAGGGGCGTCGTTCCCTTTAGAGAAGGGTTTGATAATAGCCGTCTGGTTGATCTCCTCCTTCTTGATGTGAATGGAGATCCTCTTCCACAGGTTTGGTCGGTAGCCTCCAGATTCCTTCTGGGACCACAACACTGCCTTACTGTTGGAGCTAGGACAGATGGGACAGAGGAGACAGATGGGACAGAGGAAACAGATGGGACAGAGGAGACAGATGGGACAGAGGAGACAGATGGGACAGAGGAGACAGATGGGACAGAGGAGACAGATGGGACAGAGGAGACAGATGGGACAGAGGAGACAGAGGAGACAGAGGGGACAGAGGAGACAGATGGGACAGAGGGGACAGAGGAGACAGATGGGACAGAGGAGACAGATGGGACAGAGGAGACAGAGGAGACAGATGGGACAGAGGAGACAGAGGAGACAGATGGGACAGAGGAGACAGATGGGACAGAGGAGACAGAGGAGACAGATGGGACAGAGGAGACAGAGGAGACAGATGGGACAGAGGAAACAGATGGGACAGAGGAGACAGAGGAGACAGATGGGACAGAGGAGACAGATGGGACAGAGGAGACAGATGGGACAGAGGAGACAGAGGAGACAGATGGGACAGAGGAGACAGATGGGACAGAGGAGACAGATGAGACAGATGAAACAGAGGAGACAGATGGGACAGAGGAGACAGATGGGACAGAGGAGACAGGGTTTAATGCTTCATCACCTCACCAATACTGACCTATCTGGTTGCAAGCAAAGGCAGTTGTTTTTACGTCTAACCACCAGCCAAGTGATCTCCAACCCTGTTCCTGGAGATCTACCCTCCTGTATCGTATAACTTCAACCCTGTTCCTTGAGATCTACCCTCCTGTAGGTTAGAACTTCAACCCTGTTCCTGGAGATATTCCCTCCTGTATCGTATAACTTCAACCCTGTTCCTTGAGATCTACCCTCCTGTAGGTTAGAACTTCAACCCTGTTCCTGGAGATATTCCCTCCTGTATCGTATAACTTCAACCCTGTTCCTGGAGATCTACCCTCCTGTAGGATTTAACTCCAACCATGTTCCTGGAGATCTACAATAGACCAAGAATGGTAGCTCTTCATAAACAGGTTTGGAGAACCCTAATCTGAACACTGACCTCTAACCTTTTCTTGAGGTTGTCTCCAGACCCCTTACTCCTGAACACTGACCTCTCACCTCTAACCTTTTCTTGAGGTTGTCTCCAGACCCCGTACTCCTGAACACTGACCTCTCACCTCTAACCTTTACCTGAGGTTGTCTCCAGACCCCGTACTCCTGAACACTGACCTCTAACCTCTAACCCTTACCTGAGGTTGTCTCCAGACCCCGTACTCCTGAACACTGACCTCTAACCTGTCACCCTTACCTGGGGTTGTCTCCAGACCCCTTAGTCCTGAACATGCCAGCCATGGTCTTGGGTTTGGCAGCGTTAGCAGCTGTCTTGGCATCTCCTACGTGCATGCGGACCTGGTTAGAGGTGGTGAAGGCACTACGGACGTTCTTCTCAGGCTTGGCTAACATGATGTACACCTGGGATAAAGGACACATATTAGCAAGGTGGTCAGCAATACTTTCTCATGTGTGTGTGTTTCCTACCTTGGGAGCGAACATGCAGCAGAGGGCCACGGTGGCAGAGAGGCTGACACTGAAACACATGGTGATGATCTTGTAGTTGGAGCCGAAGTAGATGGGAACGAAGGCCAGCCAGATGATGCAGGTGGTGTACATGGTGAAGGCGATGTATTTGGCCTCGTTGAAATTAGCCGGGACGTTACGAGTCTGACGAGAAAGGAGGTGACATTACCATCAGGGTGTAGAATCTGTGTGTTCATGGTCATGTGTGTGTGTGTGTGTGTGTGTGTGTGTGTGTGTGCGTGTGTGTCTGTGTGTGTGTCACCTTGAAAGCGTAGAAGGTGCAGCTGAGGATGAGCAGACCGTTGTATCCCAGAGGAGCTACAACTCCTAATGTTGACAGGTTACAGATCAGATGGACCTCACTGATACTGGGGTAGTCATTGATCACCTAGAGGGACCACAGGTTACAAATCAGATGGACCTCACTGATACTGGGGTAGTCATTGATCACCTAGAGGGACCACAGGTTACAAATCAGATGGACCTCACTGATACTGGGGTAGTCATTGATCACCTAGAGCAGGGGAGGGCAGATATTTCAGCTCAGGGGCCACATCAGCACGTTGAAATTATATGAAGGGCCACATTTGTTATGTAATTTGTTTATTCTAAAAGATTTGTGGGCCAGAAACGGGCAATAATTAAATTGTATACACATAACATATATACTGGAGGCGTGTTATATCTAAATCACTTTATTTCAGATTCAAAAACATTACAATTGGACTGCAAAGTTATTTTGTAATTCCTCTCAAAACTGTTTTAATAGCTTCCGTGGGCCTGATGGAATTGCCTCAAGGGCCGGATTCGGCCCGCGGGCCTTAGTTTGCCCACCCCTGACCTAGAGGGACCACAGGTTACAGATCAGATGGACCTCACTGATACTGGGGTAGTCATTGATCACCTAGAGGGACCACAGGTTACAGATCAGATGGACCTCACTGATACTGGGGTAGTCATTGATCACCTAGAGGGACCACAGGTTACAGATCAGATGGACCTCACTGATACTGGGGTAGTCATTGATCACCTAGAGGGACCACAGGTTACAGATCAGATGGACCTCACTGATACTGGGGTAGTCATTGATCACCTAGAGGGACCACAGGTTACAGATCAGATGGACCTCACTGATACTGGGGTAGTCATTGATCACCTAGAGGGACCACAGGTTACAGATCAGATGGACCTCACTGATACTGGGGTAGTCATTGATCACCTAGAGGGACCACAGGTTACAGATCAGATGGACCTCACTGATACTGGGGTAGTCATTGATCACCTAGAGGGACCACAGGTTACAGATCAGATGGACCTCACTGATACTGGGGTAGTCATTGATCACCTAGAGGGACCACAGGTTACAGATCAGATGGACCTCACTGATACTGGGGTAGTCATTGATCACCTAGAGGGACCACAGGTTACAGATCAGATGGACCTCACTGATACTGGGGTAGTCATTGATCACCTAGAGGGACCACAGGTTACAGATCAGATGGACCTCACTGATACTGGGGTAGTCATTGATCACCTAGAGGGACCACAGGTTACAGATCAGATGGACCTCACTGATACTGGGGTAGTCATTGATCACCTAGAGGGACCACAGGTTACAGATCAGATGGACCTCACTGATACTGGGGTAGTCATTGATCACCTAGAGGGACCACAGGTTACAGATCAGATGGACCTCACTGATACTGGGGTAGTCATTGATCACCTAGAGGGACCACCGGTTACAGATCAGATGGACCTCACTGATACTGGGGTAGTCATTGATCACCTAGAGGGACCACAGGTTACAGATCAGATGGACCTCACTGATACTGGGGTAGTCATTGATCACCTAGAGGGACCACAGGTTACAGATCAGATGGACCTCACTGATACTGGGGTAGTCATTGATCACCTAGAGGGACCACAGGTTACAGATCAGATGGACCTCACTGATACTGGGGTAGTCATTGATCACCTAGAGGGACCACAGGTTACAGATCAGATGGACCTCACTGATACTGGGGTAGTCATTGATCACCTAGAGGGACCACAGGTTACAGATCAGATGGACCTCACTGATACTGGGGTAGTCATTGATCACCTAGAGGGACCACAGGTTACAGATCAGATGGACCTCACTGATACTGGGGTAGTCATTGATCACCTAGAGGGACCACAGGTTACAGATCAGATGGACCTCACTGATACTGGGGTAGTCATTGATCACCTAGAGGGACCACAGGTTACAGATCAGATGGACCTCACTGATACTGGGGTAGTCATTGATCACCTAGAGGGACCACAGGTTACAGATCAGATGGACCTCACTGATACTGGGGTAGTCATTGATCACCTAGAGGGACCACAGGTTACAGATCAGATGGACCTCACTGATACTGGGGTAGTCATTGATCACCTAGAGGGACCACAGGTTACAGATCAGATGGACCTCACTGATACTGGGGTAGTCATTGATCACCTAGAGGGACCACAGGTTACAGATCAGATGGACCTCACTGATACTGGGGTAGTCATTGATCACCTAGAGGGACCACAGGTTACAGATCAGATGGACCTCACTGATACTGGGGTAGTCATTGATCACCTAGGGTAGGACCACAGGTTACAGATCAGATGGACCTCACTGATACTGGGGTAGTCATTGATCACCTAGAGGGACCACAGGTTACAGATCAGATGGACCTCACTGATACTGGGGTAGTCATTGATCACCTAGAGGGACCACAGGTTACAGATCAGATGGACCTCACTGATACTGGGGTAGTCATTGATCACCTAGAGGGACCACAGGTTACAGATCAGATGGACCTCACTGATACTGGGGTAGTCATTGATCACCTAGAGGGACCACAGGTTACAGATCAGATGGACCTCACTGATACTGGGGTAGTCATTGATCACCTAGAGGGACCACAGGTTACAGATCAGATGGACCTCACTGATACTGGGGTAGTCATTGATCACCTAGAGGGACCACAGGTTACAGATCAGATGGACCTCACTGATACTGGGGTAGTCATTGATCACCTAGAGGGACCACAGGTTACAGATCAGATGGACCTCACTGATACTGGGGTAGTCATTGATCACCTAGAGGGACCACAGGTTACAGATCAGATGGACCTCACTGATACTGGGGTAGTCATTGATCACCTAGAGGGACCACAGGTTACAGATCAGATGGACCTCACTGATACTGGGGTAGTCATTGATCACCTAGAGGGACCACAGGTTACAGATCAGATGGACCTCACTGATACTGGGGTAGTCATTGATCACCTAGAGGGACCACAGGTTACAGATCAGATGGACCTCACTGATACTGGGGTAGTCATTGATCACCTAGAGGGACCACAGGTTACAGATCAGATGGACCTCACTGATACTGGGGTAGTCATTGATCACCTAGAGGGACCACAGGTTACAGATCAGATGGACCTCACTGATACTGGGGTAGTCATTGATCACCTAGAGGGACCACAGGTTACAGATCAGATGGACCTCACTGATACTGGGGTAGTCATTGATCACCTAGAGGGACCACAGGTTACAGATCAGATGGACCTCACTGATACTGGGGTAGTCATTGATCACCTAGAGGGACCACAGGTTACAGATCAGATGGACCTCACTGATACTGGGGTAGTCATTGATCACCTAGAGGGACCACAGGTTACAGATCAGATGGACCTCACTGATACTGGGGTAGTCATTGATCACCTAGAGGGACCACAGGTTACAGATCAGATGGACCTCACTGATACTGGGGTAGTCATTGATCACCTAGAGGGACCACAGGTTACAGATCAGATGGACCTCACTGATACTGGGGTAGTCATTGATCACCTAGAGGGACCACAGGTTACAGATCAGATGGACCTCACTGATACTGGGGTAGTCATTGATCACCTAGAGGGACCACAGGTTACAGATCAGATGGACCTCACTGATACTGGGGTAGTCATTGATCACCTCAGGTTGATCACCTCACTGACTGGGGGACATTGATCACCAGGGACCACAGGTTACAGATCAGATGGACCTCACTGATACTGGGGTAGTCATTGATCACCTAGAGGGACCACAGGTTACAGATCAGATGGACCTCACTGATACTGGGGTAGTCATTGATCACCTAGAGGGACCACAGGTTACAGATCAGATGGACCTCACTGATACTGGGGTAGTCATTGATCACCTAGAGGGACCACAGGTTACAGATCAGATCACTCACACAGCTCCTTCCTGACTTGTCCCACTCCATTAATTACTCCTTTCCTTCCCTGCTCTATTCCTCCCTGCCTCCCTCCTCCCTCCCTGGCCTCCCTCTTCCCTCCCCCTCCCTACCTTGCTCCCTCCCCCCTCCCTGCCCCCCCCCCTGGCCTCCCCCCTCCACCCTCCCTCCCTTCCTTACACTCCCTCCCTCTTACCTCTGGTGGTTCCATAAGGAACAGTGCCACAATAATTCCAAGTTGGATCAGTATGAGTAGAGAGGCAATGACAAGCTGGGCGCAGGCTGACATGAACCGGGGCTTTTTAGTACAGATCTTTTTCTTACTGCCTGCCAAGATCCGGGCAATACGATTGGTCTAAAGAAACAACAACACCATGTAAACAAAAACAGCAACATCAACTGAGCCAGCTTAGAGGGTTTGATTAGTTTAAGTTTGGACACAAACATAGACACAATGTTAACTGCTAACATTAATGTAAACACTCTGCTCATCACTCTCCATGATCTATACCACCACACCCTGTATCTACTTCCTGTTTCCTGTTTCTAACTTGCCATGATCTATACCACCACACCCTGTATCTACTTCCTGTTTCCTGTTTCTAACTTGCCATGATCTATACCACCACACCCTGTATCTACTTCCCGTTTCCTGTTTCTAACTTGCCATGATCTATACCACCACACCCTGTATCTACTTCCTGTTTCCTGTTTCTAACTTGCCATGATCTATACCACCACACCACATCTGCAGCAACTTTGTGTTGCCATGGCGTCAGCTGTCGCATGTTTTTATAGATTCATACAGTCTACAATCATACAGGCTAGTTGTGCCTGAGGCAGTTGGTACCGTGCTGGTTTTACCTTAGTGACCAGGGCTGAGTAGCTCATGGCGGGAGACAGGTTTTACCTTAGTGACCAGGGCTGAGTAGGGGACAGGCTTTACCTTAGTGACCAGGGCTGAGTAGGGGACAGGCTTTACCTTAGTGACCAGGGCTGAGTAGGGGACAGGCTTTACCTTAGTGACCAGGGCTGAGTAGGGGACAGGCTTTACCTTAGTGACCAGGGCTGAGTAGGGGACAGGCTTTACCTTAGTGACCAGGGCTGAGTAGGGGACAGGCTTTACCTTAGTGACCAGGGCTGAGTAGGGGACAGGTTTTACCTTAGTGACCAGGGCTGAGTAGGGGACAGGTTTTACCTTAGTGACCAGGGCTGAGTAGGGGACAGGCTTTACCTTAGTGACCAGGGCTGAGTAGGGGACAGGCTTTACCTTAGTGACCAGGGCTGAGTAGGGGACAGGCTTTACCTTAGTGACCAGGGCTGAGTAGGGGACAGGCTTTACCTTAGTGACCAGGGCTGAGTAGCTCATGGCGGGGGAAAGTCCTATCCCCAGTCTCTGAAGGTAGCAGTGTGCGGCGTGAGGTTTGGCGATCAAACTGAAGGTACACAAGTATCCCAGGAAGATCCCTGCCAGGATAATGTAACACAACTCTCTGCTGCTAGACTTCACCACCGGGGTGTCATAGAACCTAGTGAAAATGTGACACAGAGAACCCAAACAAATACAGTACTATTAGTACAATAGTACAACAAATGGAGGTGATGAACAGAGATATGTGTAGTTTATAAGAGATGTTACCTGATGAGAATGGAAGTGACAAACACAGATTAATGTGTGTAGTTTATAAGAGATGTTACCTGATGAGAATGGAAGTGACAAACACAGATTAATGTGTGTAGTTTATAAGAGATGTTACCTGATGAAAATGGATGTGACAAACACAGATTAATGTGTGTAGTTTATAAGAGATGTTACCTGATGAGAATGGAGGTGACAAACACAGATTTATATGTGTAGTTTATAAGAGATGTTACCTGATGAAAATGGATGTGACAAACACAGATTAATGTGTGTAGTTTATAAGAGATGTTACCTGATGAGAATGGAGGTGACAAACACAGATTAATGTGTGTAGTTTAAAAGAGATGTTACCTGATGAGAATGGAGGTGACAAACACAGATTTGTATGTGTAGTTTATAAGAGATGTTACCTGATGAGAATGGAGGTGACAAACACAGATTTGTATGTGTAGTTTATAAGAGATGTTACCTGATGAGAATGGAGGTGACAAACACAGATTTATATGTGTAGTTTATAAGAGATGTTACCTGATGAAAATGGATGTGACAAACAGAGTGGCCATGAGCCCCAAACATGAAAAAACCACAGCTGCTATTGGCTCTGGATCTCCCCACCGAACATACTGCACCGGGATAGGCTCACATCCTACGCAAACACAAAGAAACGTAGACAGGCATAACAGAGTTAACTAGCTAACTGCTACACCACATCTACCATGTTGCAGAGTTAACTAGCTAACTGCTACACCACATCTACCATGTTGCAGAGTTAACTAGCTAACTGCTACACTACATCTACCATGTTGCATAACAGAGTTAACTGGCTAACTATACAGAGTTAACTAGCTAACTGCTACACCACATCTACCATGTTGCATAACAGAGTTAACTGGCTAAGTGTACAGAGTTAACTAGCTAACTGCTACACCACATCTACCATGTTACAGAGTTAACTAGCTAACTGCTACACCACATCTACCATGTTGCAGAGTTAACTAGCTAACTGCTACACCACATCTACCATGTTGCATAACAGAGTTAACTGGCTAACTGTACAGAGTTAACTAGCTAACTGCTACACCACATCTACCATGTTACAGAGTTAACTAGCTAACTGCTATACCACATCTACCATGTTACAGAGTTAACTAGCTAACTGCTACACCACATCTACCATGTTACAGAGTTAACTGGCTAACTGCTATACCACATTTACCATGTCGCAAGAGTGTTTGTGTGTGTGTGTGTGTGTGTGTGTGTGTGTGTGTGTGTGTGTGTGTGTGTGTGTGTGTGTGTGTGTACCTGTGAGGTCGTCAGTAGGCCAGGACCCTAGGTCACAGGCACGGCAGGTGTACTCGTCAAACACAAACTCATTTTCTTTACAGGGAGTGCACGTCCAACAGCAGCTCACCTCGCCTTTGCGAATCACCTGGTGACAGAGGAGATAGAAATCTGGATGTGTAATGAACCAGGATGTTATATCTCAGCGTGCAGAAGTTTTTTATGAACAGTGATGTGTGTGTGTGTTATTGCTTATGTGTGTGTCTGTGTACCTTAATCTGAGCCTTCTGACAGGGCAGGGAGCAGAGAGACTGTATGATGCTGGATGAGTTTGGCCAGATTTCCTCATCGTCCATCCTGAGTCCTCCCTGGTCCCAGCTTCCTACATGTATATAACTGTAATGCTCTTCATCAACATATCCATCACCATCGTCATCACCGCCATAATCACCGTCATCACTGTCGTCTGTACCGTCACTGCCCAGACGCTTAAAGTTCATGATCTCATACCTGACAGGCACATTCCAGAGAGGTCACGGGTAAAACAGTTATGACATAGGTGTTCATTAGGTTACCTGGTTAGGTGAGTGTCTGTTCACATGCAGACACAGAGCCATTAGGTTACCTGGCAGGTGAGTGTCTGTTCACATGCAGACACAGAGCCATTAGGTTACCTGGCAGGTGAGTGTCTGTTCACATGCAGACACAGACCCATTAGGTTACCTGGCAGGTGAGTGTCTGTTCACATGCAGACACAGACCCATCAGGTTACCTGGCAGGTGAGTGTCTGTTCACATGCAGACACAGACCCATCAGGTTACCTGGCAGGTGAGTGTCTGTTCACATGCAGACACAGAGCCATTAGGTTACCTGGCAGGTGAGTGTCTGTTCACATGCAGACACAGACCCATTAGGTTACCTGGCAGGTGAGTGTGTATTCACATGCAGACACAGACCCATTAGGTTACCTGGCAGGTGAGTGTGTATTCACATGCAGACACAGACCCATTAGGTTACCTGGCAGGTGAGTGTGTATTCACATGCAGACACAGACCCATTAGACCCACATGTCAAACTAGCCAGCTACCTGCCCGGGGAGTCCCCGTTCTGGTCGAAGTGGATAGTCTCTCCGGACACGCCGGTGAAGTTGGTCCTCATGAGGAACTCCAGGAGCTTGCGCCCGTCAATGGGCCTCATTGCATCACAGAGGCCCTGTAATCCAGAGTGGCAGGCTGTTGACACCAGAAACCACCCACACATACACAGTGTGTTTGAATAAAGGTGTCGTCCCCATGGCAACTACACACCTGGTATCCTGGACAGAGCGCCTGTTGCATGGTGTGCAGACCATACGCCATGGAGTAGATGGCATTAATAACAAAGCCCATCTTAGTGTCCTGGGCGTACTGCTGACGGAGAGACTCTTTACCTGGGGAGTGGTGTACAGTTAGACAGCAACTACACAGTTACACATCCTAATGTACAGTTAGACAGCAACTACACAGTTACACATCCTAATGTACAGTTAGACAGCAACTACACAGTTACACATCCTAATGTACAGTTAGACAGCAACTACACAGTTACACATCCTAATGTACAGTTAGACAGCACCTACACAGTTACACATCCTAATGTACAGTTAGACAGCAACTACACAGTTACACATCCTAATGTACAGTTAGACAGCAACTACACAGTTACACATCCTAATGTACAGTTAGACAACAACTACACAGTTACACATCCTAATGTACAGTTAGACAGCACCTACACAGTTACACATCCTAATGTACAGTTAGATAGCAACTACACAGTTACACATCCTAATGTACAGTTAGACAGCACCTACACAGTTACACATCCTAATGTACAGTTAGACAGCAACTACACAGTTACACTTCCTAATGTACAGTTAGACAGCACCTACACTAATGGCCCAACTCAGTTACACATCCTAATGTACAGTTAGACAGCACCTACACAGTTACACATTATTTAGGCAGTAGTTGTTTTTCAATCTAACTTAAAGACTGGTCTTGGATATTGTAAACATGGAAATCCCCCAGGGAATTGCTTTAATTTATCAGAAGATTAATTATCAGAAGATGCATATTGTAAATAAGGAAACAAATCAGTTTACACTCAGCACATCAAAACACAGTTTTGACAATCTGTCTGACTGACTGACAACCTATCGGCCAGTCTGAATACCTGCCTGTCTAACTGAATACCTGCCAGTCTGAATACCTGCCTGTCTAACTGAATACCTGCCTGTCTGAATACCTGCCTGTCTAACTGAATACCTGCCAGTCTGAATACCTGCCTGTCTAACTGAATACCTGCCTGTCTAACTAACAACCTGTCTGTGTGAATACCTGTCTGACACCCTGTCTGTGTGCAGCCTCTACTCACTGCTGCAGACCCGGTTGTACTTCTGGTTCTCCTGCGGGTGACCGACCAGCCGGCACTGGAAGCGGTGTTGCCAGAACTCAGGGAACCAGGGGTTCCTGGTGTTATCATCTGGTTGTAGGGCCAGGTAGTAGTCATCAAACCAGGTGACATATGCTGACTTCAGCTTTATGGTGATGCCCCCAGCAGCCTCACGATGGTAACCATCGGTGACATCATAACGATCAGCCCAGCCATCACTTGGGGGGGGACAGATATGTAATATTAAACTTGAGGGTTTAACAATGTCCAATATAGTGATACACTCTAAAAAGAAAACAGAAAAGGTTACAAGAGGATCTCTGAAACTGGGGAAACCCTAAAAAAGTTTTTCTTCAAAGAACCCCTTCTAGGTTTTTTGAAGACAATGGTTCCTCAAGGAATCTTTGGAAGAACACTTCGGGGTTGACAGATGATAGAGGGCTCCGCCCCCCTTAAGCCACAAAAAATTAAAATACATTTAAAACAAAAATTATAATGATAAAAACATCAGTATGTCAATATTTGTGTGTTTTAAATATGGAATGCACCCAGTAACATGTGTAAAATATGATAGTAAATCATATTGTAAACCTTTCCTCTTCCTGTCTGAACGCCTCGTCACAGCTCTGGGGCGATAGAGAAAGCGCCCCAAGGAGGGGGGTCTATGTAGCAGTTAAGCCAATTGATAATTTCATATATGAATAATTGACATAACATGTAGCCAATCAGCGTTTTTAAACCGAATCCAAGAAGTGCAATTATTTTATCGTCTCAAGCTCGCCCCCGAAGCAGTATATGCGCGGTTTCTCCCGCAGCTGGTACACCAGGTAGGAAGGCTAAAAACCAGAGCTGTAGTACTCGAGACCGGTCTTGAGACCACTTTTTGTAGGTCTCGGTTACATTTGGACTCGGTCTCGACTCGGTCTCAGACATTAAGGACTCGTAAATTCTTCCCGAGAACAGTCGAGACCAGCGTAGAAATTATCGCCCACAATTTTTTTCTAGCAAAATATTTAAGTATGACATGTAGAGGCTGTATTTCCATTGGCTGTATTTCGTCCAGAGTTAGCCTGTTTTTTTCTGATGTCGCTTCTACTTTTGAAGAAAAGCCCACCCCCAGCGCTAGAGGGTGCACCCATTCACATAAGTACAATCTTAAAACATATGCTCGAGATCATGTCTGCACAATCTGCCATTATACGTTTCGCCTGTATTCAGCCCAAATAAATAATTTGTCCGAAAACACGCAAAAAAAGCACAAGGCAGTGTGTAAAAACTGCAACGCCCCAATTACGGAGACGGCTGGAACCACTTCCAATGTTTCCAGACATGTTGAGAGGAAACAGAGATCGGTAAATTCAGAAGCTAGCTAGCTTGCTATTGTACTCTGCTGGTTTGTGGTAACTTAAGGTAGTGGATAGTATGATGGTTTCTGCAATAGCCGGTACAGTATTCATTAATAGTATGAAGTGGTCTCGGCCCCCATTAGGTCTCGTCTCGGTCTCACTTTAGGTGGACTCGAGCACAGCTCTGGTAAAAACAGGCACATTTTATACAAAATTATCGATTAAGTTTTGTGGGGCTTTTGAGTTGGCCTTGCGTGGGCATGAGAGTATTACTGTATATATGTTGTTTCGTTACAAATTAATTGTTGCAGTTCTGCAGCACACTAACAATTAGTTACATTTAGTTTGATCATAAAATATTGTATGCTATTCTTCCAGTCAAAGGTTTCAGCCACTTGATATCCATTCCTATATTGGGGGTTCCTTATCAAGAAGTTATTTGACAATCAGTCATACAACTAGAGGTATTTACAGTATCTGTTATACAACTAGAGGTATTTACAGTATCAGTTATACCACTAGAGGTATTTACAGTATCCGTTGTACCACTAGAGGTATTTACAGTATCCGTTATACAACTAGAGGTATTTACAGTATCTGTTATACAACTAGAGGTATTTACAGTATCCGTTATACAACTAGAGGTATTTACAGTATCCGTTATACAACTAGAGGTATTTACAGTATCCGTTATACAACTAGAGGTATTTACAGTATCCGTTATACAACTAGAGGTATTTACAGTATCCGTTTTACAACTAGAGGTATTTACAGTATCCGTTTTACTACTAGAGGTATTTACAGTATCCGTTATACAACTAGAGGTATTTACAGTATCCGTTATACAACTAGAGGTATTTACAGTATCCGTTATACAACTAGAGGTATTTACAGTATCCGTTGTACCACTAGAGGTATTTACAGTATCCGTTATACAACTAGAGGTATTTACAGTATCCGTTATACAACTAGAGGTATTTACAGTATCCGTTATACAACTAGAGGTATTTACAGTATCCGTTATACAACTAGAGGTATTTACAGTATCCGTTATACAACTAGAGGTATTTACAGTATCCGTTATACAACTAGAGGTATTTACAGTATCCGTTATACAACTAGAGGTATTTACAGTATCCGTTTTACAACTAGAGGTATTTACAGTATCCGTTTTACTACTAGAGGTATTTACAGTATCCGTTATACAACTAGAGGTATTTACAGTATCCGTTATACAACTAGAGGTATTTACAGTATCCGTTATACAACTAGAGGTATTTACAGTATCCGTTGTACCACTAGAGGTATTTACAGTATCCGTTATACAACTAGAGGTATTTACAGTATCCGTTATACAACTAGAGGTATTTACAGTATCCGTTATACAACTAGAGGTATTTACAGTATCCGTTATACAACTAGAGGTATTTACAGTATCTGTTATACAACTAGAGGTATTTACAGTATCCGTTGTACCACTAGAGGTATTTACAGTATCCGTTATACAACTAGAGGTATTTACAGTATCCGTTATACAACTAGAGGTATTTACAGTATCCGTTATACAACTAGAGGTATTTACAGTATCCGTTATACAACTAGAGGTATTTACAGTATCCGTTATACAACTAGAGGTATTTACAGTATCCGTTATACAACTAGAGGTATTTACAGTATCCGTTATACAACTAGAGGTATTTACAGTATCCGTTTTACAACTAGAGGTATTTACAGTATCCGTTTTACTACTAGAGGTATTTACAGTATCCGTTATACAACTAGAGGTATTTACAGTATCCGTTGTACAACTAGAGGTATTTACAGTATCCGTTATACAACTAGAGGTATTTACAGTATCCGTTGTACCACTAGAGGTATTTACAGTATCCGTTATACAACTAGAGGTATTTACAGTATCCGTTATACAACTAGAGGTATTTACAGTATCCGTTATACAACTAGAGGTATTTACAGTATCCGTTATACAACTAGAGGTATTTACAGTATCCGTTATACAACTAGAGGTATTTACAGTATCCGTTATACAACTAGAGGTATTTACAGTATCCGTTATACAACTAGAGGTATTTACAGTATCCGTTTTACAACTAGAGGTATTTACAGTATCCGTTTTACTACTAGAGGTATTTACAGTATCCGTTATACAACTAGAGGTATTTACAGTATCCGTTATACAACTAGAGGTATTTACAGTATCCGTTATACAACTAGAGGTATTTACAGTATCCGTTGTACCACTAGAGGTATTTACAGTATCCGTTATACAACTAGAGGTATTTACAGTATCCGTTATACAACTAGAGGTATTTACAGTATCCGTTATACAACTAGAGGTATTTACAGTATCCGTTATACAACTAGAGGTATTTACAGTATCTGTTATACAACTAGAGGTATTTACAGTATCCGTTGTACCACTAGAGGTATTTACAGTATCCGTTATACAACTAGAGGTATTTACAGTATCCGTTATACAACTAGAGGTATTTACAGTATCCGTTATACAACTAGAGGTATTTACAGTATCCGTTATACAACTAGAGGTATTTACAGTATCCGTTATACAACTAGAGGTATTTACAGTATCCGTTTTACAACTAGAGGCGTGGGTGGTCTCCGTTCGGTTGCCTTCCTTTCTCTGGGTGGGGGAGGAGGAGGAGCTTAAAATGAGAAGAAGATTGGTAAAGAGATGAGGACATGGAGGCCTCGGGAGAGGAGTTGGTGCACAACGTGTAAGTGGAATACATGGAGGATGTTGGGGTTAGGGCCAAAAAAGAAACAGAGACAGCGACACAAACACAGATGCACTGAACCTAAACACACACAGGAAACATGACACTTAACAGTGGTGCATTGGTTGCCAACTGTGTTCTTGGAGATCAACCCTTCTCTCTGTTTTGACTCCAACACGGAGATCAACCCTACATTTTAACTCTTAACATTTTCTTGGACCTCTATCTTCCTGCAGGTTCAAAACTGTTCCTGCTAATCCGTCCTTCTGGCAGTTTCTCTAAATATGTTTCCTTAGAACTATCCCCTATCCTGGAGAGTAAACCCAATATGGGTTTTAATTCCAACGCTGTTCCTGGAGAACTACCCTCCTGTAGGTTTTAACTACAAACCTGGCTAGCCTACAGGAAGGGTGGTTCTCCAGAGACCAAATTGTAGACCTGGGTAGTAATGAGACTGGTCCCTTAAGCAACTTGAACACACACCCCTTCTGCTTTGCCAGTTCTGAGGCAGCACACTGACCCAGATCAGGACTGGTTTATTCTTCCTGGATTCCATAGTAACAGAAATTAATCGTTATGAACACTCAACATTAATGTTCAATGACGTTAAACTAACGACATTGAACATTAATGCTAACATACAATAATGCTAAATTAAATTACTGCTATTACATATTACAATAAACACATATTACCACTAACTACCAGATTACTAGTAACAGGTATTACTTCTAACACACATTATATTGCTGACACACATTACTGCTAACACGTATTACTGCAAACACACATTACTGCTAACACGTATTACTGCTAACACACATTACAGATAGCACATATTACATATTACTGCCCACAAACATTAATGTTAACATGTACTGTTGCTAACACGCATTACTGCTAACACATATTACCATTAACACACATTACAGATAGCACATATTACTGCCCACAAACATTACAGATAGCACGTATTAACTGCTAACACACATTACAGATAGCACATATTACTTCCCACAAACATTAATGTTAACATGTACTGTTGCTAACATGTATTACTGCTAACACATATTTCTGCTAACACACATTACAGATAGCACATATTTCTGCTAACACACATTACTGTTAGCATGTATTAACTGATAACACATATTTCTGCTAACATGTATTACTGCCAACACGTATTACTGCTAACACGTATTACTGAAAAGCCCAGATTAATGCAAACACACACAGATGTGTGGTTGGCTGAAGGACAGTTACCAGTGACTGATCAAATGACTGTTGTCAGATCCGTAATGGTTGGATCAAAAGGAGAAACACACAGGTCGAGAACAGCACGTTAGCTCAGCCTCACTTAATGACGCAACAAGTATCATTTAGCTAAACATGTGGGCATCAATTCCATTATCTCTTATCTCTCCCTGAGTGTGTGTGAATGTGTGTGTGAGAATGTGTGTATGTAGCGGCAAGACTCAACACGATGACAGAGAAAGGTATGCTGGGAGATATGTAAATACCTATGGTGAGTTGGCAAAATGAAAGTGATTTCTAGACAGCAGTGTATGTATCAGTGACCCCTTGCTGTGACCCTGAAGCTGGAGGCGGGTCCTAGCAAACATCAACCTATTACTTCCAACGGACATATAATTTACCTGGTCATAATGTGGACCGGGATGACCCTGGGCTGTGGTCCAACCATTAAAGAGAACGCTGTGAGGATAAATCAGAGCCTGAATGGATTCCGAGCTCTATCGGGTCCAACCATTCAATCAGAGCCTGAATGGATTCCAAGCTCTATCGGGTCCAACCATTCAATCAGAGCCTGAATGGATTCCAAGCTCTATCGGGTCCAACCATTAAATCAGAGCCTGAATGGATTCCAAGCTCTATCGGGTCCAACCATTAAATCAGAGCCTGAATGGATTCCAAGCTCTATCGGGTCCAACCATTAAATCAGAGCCTGAATGGATTCCAAGCTCTATCGGGTCCAACCATTGAATCAGAGCCTGAATGGATTCCAAGCTCTATCGGGTCCAACCATTAAAGTGAACACTGTGAGGATGAATCAGAGCCCGAGCTCCATTGGCACAACATTGAGACCCTGACAGCCTTTTAATAAATAGCGTTTAAATATTCAACACCACTTTAAATAAAGTCTTACAAGAAACCCTGCAGCTTAGAAAGTATCGCGCTGTAGATCTGTATGTAACCCAAGGTCACTACATCTTGAGTCTGGCCAGGATGGAGTGACAGGCTGTCTGCTGACATCCGTAATGAGACTAGATGTTAATATAGAATGTAGATGAACATCAGGGAAGGAACAGGCCCATGAAACAGGGAGTGTGTCACCTTAACAGACACACAAAGGAAATTAAAAGACTGGATAAATATATCTCTTTCTCTCTGTCCCCCTCACTCTCCATCTCCCAGTCTCTCCTCCACTTTCCATTGGTCGTCGCCACCCTCTTCTCCATCCCTCTCCTCTACGCCTCTAGCTACAGAGCTCTATGAATAGTGGTGTGTAATTTGCAGGGGCCTGGAAAAAGAACTGATGGAATACGATTTTTTCAGCTCTTAAGGAATCGGTCTCCTTATGAACGGATAAGTGAAAGATTAATAATCCTTTGAGAATGGATCAGTAATCAATTAATAATGAATGGATCCATGATTCATTATCAGTTCTGTTAAAAGCCTGGGTGTACAAGAGCAGTGTATTGGTGCTGATTCCGCTGTCTAAGAGGCGTTTGAGATCAGAGACAAGTTGCCCAATCTCTAGTCATTAGGAAGTCTTTATATAGTCCGGTTTGACGTCTCTCTTAAGTCCCTCTGAAGTCTCTACGAAGTCATTATGAAGTCCCTATGTAGTCATTATGAAGTCCCTATGTAGTCATTATGAATTTGCTGTGTAGTCTATTTGAACAGGAAAGCAGCCCAGGTTACCTGTAGCATAATCTCAGAGATGAAGGTGAGGATGTGAAGGTAGCCATGATGATAACAACTGTGACGATGAAGAAGATGAAGCCAATGCCAGTAACCATGGAAACAGCCCCAATGATGTAACTGGAGACTATGTTGTAAAAACAAGATGAAATAATTAGGAAAACACCCCCACACACACACATAGATACACACACGCACGCTCAAACACACACTTCCCCAGTTGATAATCTCTAGGGTTGATATGAAACAGCAGGAGAACCCAGAGGACCAGCCAATGCTGCAGGGAAATGCAGGTCTAAACAAACAGCAAACAAAAACAACAAATAAACAATGAACAGCATGCAGTAAACATTGGGCCTGTGGGTGGCTGTGTGTGTTGTGCGTTATGCCAAACCAATACAAAGGTTGCCACTCAGTCAGACACAGAACCTACAAAGACCAGGGCCAGGAAATCTACCTTTAGAAAGGCAACCTGAAAAAAAATACTCACAGAGCTATAGGACATAACTAAATGTCCATACAAGTATTGGATATATTAATAAATACCCCAACAAATATATTAGTTAGAGTAAACCAAACAACTAACCACCACAGATAAAAGACATCCAGACTAAGGATGTAACCACCACAGATAAAAGACATCCAGACTAACGATGTAACCACCACAGATAAAAGACATACTGACTAACGAGGTAACCACCACAGATAAAAGACATCCAGACTAACGAGGTAACCACCACAGATAAAAGACATCCAGACTAACGAGGTAACCACCACAGATAAAAGACATCCAGACTAACGAGGTAACCACCACAGATAAAAGACATACTGACTAACGAGGTAACCACCACAGATAAAAGACATCCAGACTAACGAGGTAACCACCACAGATAAAAGACATCCAGACTAACGAGGTAACCACCACAGATAAAAGACATCCAGACTAACGAGGTAACCACCACAGATAAAAGACATCCAGACTAACGAGGTAACCACCACAGATAAAAGACATACTGACTAACGAGGTAACCACCACAGATAAAAGACATCCAGACTAACGAGGTAACCACCACAGATAAAAGACATACTGACTAACGAGGTAACCACCACAGATAAAAGACATCCAGACTAACGAGGTAACCACCACAGATAAAAGACATCCAGACTAACGAGGTAACCACCACAGATAAAAGACATCCAGACTAACGAGGTAACCACCACAGATAAAAGACATCCAGACTAACGAGGTAACCACCACAGATAAAAGACATCCAGACTAACGAGGTAACCACCACAGATAAAAGACATCCAGACTAACGAGGTAACCACCACAGATAAAAGACATCCAGACTAACGAGGTAACCACCACAGATGAAGTCAACAAAGTAAGCATCAATATTGACTTGCTACAGGACTCCACTAGTGAAAAGCAAAGCATAACAACTAGGACCTTTCAGCAACACATTAATAGTAAAAGCCTTTGAGTGTAACATCTTGTAAGAGCGTGTCCCTTCTCCCACCTGCCCACCAGCAGGAACTCCCCCACGAGGCCCTGTCGTCTCATGGCCATCAGAATGCCTCGTACGGTCATGCCTTCACAGAAGCAGGCCACTACTCGTGCCTTAGGCAGGTGTCCTCTCAGCTTCTCTAGCAGCCGGTCGAAGCTCTGCTCCCCAGCGTTGCTGTAGATCTTATCGGAGTGGGCGATGCAGATCCCCTCTCTGGACGCCAGCTCCTTAAACGCCTCCATACCACTCTCCCCATAGTTACCTACATGGTGGAGATATAATCAATATGATCACGTCTGTAACAGAACACCTGTAATATTAAACAGGTAATCAATATGATCACGCCTGTAACAGAACACCTGTAATATTAAACAGGTAATCAATATGATCACCCCTGTAACAGAACACCTGTAATATTAAACAGGTAATCAATATGATCACGCCCGTAACAGAACACCTGTAATATTAAACAGGTGATCAACATGATCACGTCTGTAACAGAACAGAGGCGATAATGTACACCAGACAGTGAGGTGATAATGTACACCACTAGGGTGATAATGTACACCAGACAGTGAGGTGATAATGTACACCACTAGTGTGATAATGTACACCAGACAGTGAGGTGATAATGTACACCACTAGGGTGATAATGTACACCAGACAGTGAGGTGATAATGTACACCACTAGGGTGATAATGTACACCAGACAGTGAGGTGATAATGTACACCAGACAGTGAGGTGATAATGTACACCACTAGGGTAATGATGTACACCAGGCAGTGAGGTGATAATGTACACCACTATGGTGGTAATGTACACCACTAGTGTGATAATGTACACCAGACAGTGAGGTGATAATGTACACCACTAGGGTGATAATGTACACCAGACAGTGAGGTGATAATGTACACCACTAGGGTGATAATGTACACCAGACAGTGAGGTGATAATGTACACCAGACAGTGAGGTGATAATGTACACCACTAGTGTGATAATGTACACCAGGCAGTGAGGTGATAATGTACACCACTATGGTGGTAATGTACACCACTAGTGTGATAATGTACACCACTAGTGTGATAATGTACACCACTAGTGTGATAATGTACACCACTAGTGTGATAATGTACAAAACTAGGGTGTTAACGCAAACTAAAACATAAGGGGGTAATGTATGTATACCAGTATTCTGCTCCATATGGTTAGTGTCCCCATTTCTGTTAGTATCAAGGGGAAATTCCCCCGTTCACATGGAAACCAGGTCACCTAGTTACTGTTGCTGTGGAAATTCTATTCTCTATCTCTGGTGGTGGGTGTGTTTGTGAGTGTGGAGCTGTGAGATGATGGAGACGTTGGTGTGTGAGTTTCTGCATGCCACGTGGGGAATCAGGCTTAAAAAGCAAGCTTGTCTTCAAGAAGCCACTCATTCTAATAACTCAGATCTTTGAGTCGTTCTGTGAAAATAAAAGACTTGATTTCAATTGATTTCATTCGAGTCGGTAACACGCCGAGCAACACATGACTGTGAAAGGGAGAAATAAACGGAAGTCTTGATTTTACATACAAGCCTCTTGTTCCAAATAAATGGCAATGATTAAACAAACAAAGGAAAACGAGAACGAAAATCTCAGCAATATGTTCGGGCCGTGAGTAGAAGTGCTTGGGTTGAATGAGGGAGGTGGTTTGAGGAGCAGCTATTTATGGGCCAATGCCGGCTTTGTTGTGAGAAATGGTTGATACTCAGTTTCTCTGCTAAACCAAAACGGACCGCCATTCGAGTATCAAAAATGTGCATTTAACCTTAAATTAACGTTCAATTAGAAAATGAACCCTGCAGATGTCTAGCTGATAGAAATATAGTATGTAAAATTAAAACAGGGGTTGTCAAGTAGTTTTTTTCGATTTTTATAACTTGCTTTATTAAAACAATTGTAGTTAAAAATAGACAGAAGAGGAACTTAAACAACATGGCTAATTGCTGGTGTACAACTCTAAGAACACCGCTAGTGGGAGAACTATGTATACTACTTGTTTGTTAAACAACATAATACATTTTGTTAGTTTTCCGAATAAGTAATATATTTCTTCACAAAGTTCTATCAAGCTCATAAGTTGGGAGAGAGCAATATGTTCCTCACTCTAAACGACCTGAGTGACAGGGCAACATTTCTCTCCTCTGTTCACTATTGGTAGATACTCACCACTGCTGACTGACCCCACAAGCCTTGTCATTTCAGAGATCTAATCTACCCAGACATTGACATGACCTTGTCAGGAGCGGATCCACTTTATTCACATTATCTGTGAGTGGTCATAATGTTTAACTTCATCAGTTCTAGTCTTATTTTCTGCATCTTAAACTGAACTCGCCAACTGGTGCGCTGAATAAGAACATGCTGAGTACAACGTGCTGAGTACAACGTGCTGAGTACAATAGTACAATGTGCTGAGTACAACGTGCTGAGGACAATAGTACAACCTGCTGAGTACAACGTGCTGAGTACAACGTGCTGAGGACAATAGTACAACCTGCTGAGTACAACGTGCTGAGTACAACGTCCTGAGTACAATAGTACAATGTGCTGAGGACAACGTGCTGAGGACAATAGTACAACCTGCTGAGTACAACGTGCTGAGTACAACGTGCTGAGGACAATAGTACAACCTGCTGAGTACAACGTGCTGAGTACAACGTGCTGAGTACAACGTGCTGAGTACAATAGTACAATGTGCTGAGTACAACGTGCTGAGGACAATAGTACAACCTGCTGAGTACAACGTGCTGAGTACAACGTGCTGAGGACAATAGTACAACCTGCTGAGTACAACGTGCTGAGTACAACGTGCTGAGTACAACGTGCTGAGTACAACGTGCTGAGTACAACGTGCTGAGTACAACGTGCTGAGTACAACGTGCTGAGGACAACGTGCTGAGTACAACGTGCTGAGTACAACATGCTGAGTACAACGTGTTGAGTACAACGTGCTGAGTACAACGTGCTGAGTACAACGTGCTGAGTACAACGTGCTGAGTACAACGTGCTGAGTACAACGTGCTGAGTACAACGTGCTGAGTACAACATGCTGAGGACAACGTGTTGAGTACAACGTGCTGAGTACAACGTCCTAAGTACAACATGCTGAGTACAACGTGCTGAGTACAACGTGCTGAGTACAACATGCTGAGGACAACGTGTTGAGTACAACGTGCTGAGGACAACGTGTTGAGTACAACGTGCTGAGGACAACGTGCTGAGTACAACGTGCTGAGTACAACATGCTGAGTACAACGTGCTGAGTACAACATGCTGAGTACAACGTGCTGAGTACAACGTGCTGAGTACAACGTCCTAAGTACAACATGCTGAGTACAACGTGCTGAGTACAACGTGCAGTGGCAGCGAGGAAGCAGCAGGCAGGTGTTTGGTGAGAGTGGGTGTCTGCCTGTCAAATTCCCCTGGCCCTCGGGTGAGAGTGGGCTGCGCATGAAATAAGCGCGTGTGACTCATAAGCCGGGCAGTGTCTGTGTGCACAGCCACTATATGCATGGTTAGCGTCCGTTGATCTCATATCCTCTGATTCTCCAGTGACGTTAACGAGGACTCCTGTTGTAGATTTAGACTGTAGAGGCTAACAAGGACTCCTATTGTAGATATAGACTGTAGAGGCTAACGAGGACTCCTATTGTAGATATAGACTGTAGAGGCTAACGAGGACTCCTGTTGTAGATTTAGACTGTAGAGGTTAATGAGGACTCCTATTGTAGATTTAGACTGTAGAGGTTAATGAGGACTCCTGTTGTAGATTTAGACTGTAGAGGCTAACGAGGACTCCTGTTGTAGATTTAGACTGTAGAGGCTAACAAGGACTCCTATTTTAGATATTGTCTGTAGAGGCTAATGAGGACTCCTATTGTAGATATAGACTGTAGAGGCTAACGAGGACTCCTATTGTAGATTTAGACTGTAGAGGCTAACGAGGACTCCTATTGTAGATATAGACTGTAGAGGCTAACGAGGACTCCTATTGTAGATTTAGACTGTAGAGGCTAACGATGACTCCTATTTTAGATTTAGACTGTAGAGGCTAACGAGGACTCCTGTTGTAGATTTAGACTGTAGAGGCTAACGAGGACTCCTATTGTAGTTTTAGACTGTAGAGGCTAACGAGGACTCCTATTGTAGATTTAGACTGTACAGGCTAACGAGGACTCCTATTGTAGATTTAGACTGTAGAGGCTAACGATGACTCCTATTTTAGATTTAGAAGTGTCTAGAAGTACATAACCCGGCAGGCCAATGTTCGATATTGGTGATGTATTTGCCAGCTTTTTGTCTGACTAATGGTTCAGGGCACTTAGTAATTGTTTTCAGTATTCATATTTAATTACTGCAGGAAGTGAACCCAGTGACCTTGTGCCAGGATTTGAACAAAGCCAAATATCTCGTTGTCTGGACCACAACACTACCAATCTCACTGACTAATTTTCACTCTATTTCCTCTCTCTCTTGGACAGGCATGTGTGTGTCCTCGGTTCCAGCAAAATCTGTGCCATTGGGGCACTGGGTCAGCTGTCGGTAGTGTGTGTGTCTGTGTGTCTCAGTGTCTGTGTGTTTGTGTGGGTATGTGTATTGTGTGCATGTTCCAAAGACCACTGGTTTATACACTCACTAGAATGTTCCAAAGACATTTAAACCACTGGTTTATACACTCACTAGAATGTTCCAAAGACATTTAAACCACTGGTTTATACACTCACTAGAATGTCCCAAAGACATTTAAACCACTGGTTTATACACTCACTAGAATGTTCCAAAGACATTTAAACCACTGGTTTATACACTCACTGGAATGTTCCATAGATGATTAAACCACTGGTTTATACACTCACTGGAATGTTCCATAGATGATTAAACCACTGGTTTATACACTCACTGGAATGTTCCATAGATGATTAAACCACTGGTTTATACACTCACTGGAATGTTCCATAGATGATTAAACCACTGGTTTATACACTCACTGGAATGTTCCATAGATGATTAAACCACTGTGTGAGGTGGAGTGTTGGGTTTCCATGGTGACCGTCTGTATTAGTACATCCACAATGTGTGGTGTACAGTAACTGCTATGAAAAGATTTCTATTACGCAATACTTTTTATTACAGATGGACACGCAGCTATCCACCAAGAATGGAGAGCGCTCTACCAAAAACAGAGAGACGAGACACAGATGCAACAGCTTACCCTCAGTGTGTATAGCAGAGACATAGGACCAGTTGTATCTCTTGACGATGTCCACCATGGCTCTAGCCTGCTGAGCGTCTGACGGCACCACCCTCATGAAGTACTTAAAGAGGCTCTACCGGAAACACAGTGTCACTTATTCAGGCTCTACCAGAAACACAGTGTCAATTATTCAGGCTCTAACCGAAACACAGTATCACTTATACAGCCTCTACCAGAAACACAGTGTCATTTATTCAGGCTCTACCAGAAACACAGTGTCACTTATTCAGGCTCTACCAGAACCACAGTGTCACTTATACAAGCTTTGTCAGAAACAGTTGCAAAAGTACTTATACACAGTTGAGTGTAGGACTTCTCTCTGTCCTACCTTGTCACTGAGGTCCATGCTGGTAGCAGAATATGCGATCTGGGGAATGTTGAAGAGCTGTAGAAGGTTCTGCACCTGTATGGCGACGGAGCTGGACCCAGGTCCTACAGAAGAAAATACAAGGAGAGAGGACCTTTAAAACGCCAGAGGTGGGATTGGCTTTACAACTGAGTGTGTGTGTGTGTGTGTACATGCGTGTGTGTGTACATGTGTGTGTGTACGTGTGTGTGTGTGTACGTGTGTGTGTGTGTACATGTGTGTGTGTACATGTGTGTGTACATGTGTGTGTGTACGTGTGTGTGTGTACGTGTGTGTACATGTGTGTGTAAGTGTGTGTGTGTACATGTGTGTGTACATGTGTGTGTGTACATGTGTGTGTGTACGTGTGTGTGTACCAATGAGTCCTACGATGGGTTTCTTGCCCCTAACAGGGGTCATCTCTATGCCGTCTTCTCCCAAACATTTCCCGTGACTCAAACTCTCCTCCTCCTCGTTGGAGACAAGTGTGTCTCTGATGAACTCAATGCTCTGTTCTAGAGCCACTGCACTGTGCCAGCACGAGTCTCTGTAAGAAACACACACACACACACACATACACACTGGTTCAGTGAAGTTGGCTGATACCTGATCTCACAGCCCAGGGTGATGTTGGGGTTCCTACCTGATCTCACAGCCCAGGGTGATGTTGGGGTTCCTACCTGATCTCACAGCCCAGGGTGATGTTGGGGTTCCTACCTGATCTCACAGCCCAGGGTGATGTTGGGGTTCCTACCTGATCTCACAGCCCAGGGTGATGTTGGGGTTCCTACCTGATCTCACAGCCCAGGGTGATGTTGGGGTTCCTACCTGATCTCACAGCCCAGGGTGATGTTGGGGTTCCTACCTGATCTCACAGCCAAGGGTGATGTTGGGGAGGATGTTGGGGTCAGAGTTGATCAGGTCAAGCGTGTGCATCATGGCCTCAACCCGCTGGATCCCATATTGTTCCCGTACTGCCCCACACTTACGCTCATGGACCTACCAAACACACACACACACAAACACACACACACACACAAACACACACACACTGCGTCAAATACACACACACTGCTTCAAATACACACACACTGTGTCAAATACACACACACTGCGTCAAATACTAACACACTGCATCAAATACTAACACACTGCATCAAATACACACACTCGGTCGCACACAGACACATACACACTGTGAACAAACACAAGCTCCGTCACACACACACTCTATCAAACGCACACACACACTGCTTCAAGTACACACACACATTTTGTCACGCTAACACCACGTCAAACACGCAGACACACAAACTGCATCAATTACACACACACACACACACTCCGTCACACACACAGTCCATTGAACACACCTACACACACACTCCGTCACACACACACACACACACTTTGTACCTTGTCTGCAGGTGGCTGATGGTGAACAGAGAACAGAGCTCCTATGATGATGTCACCAGGAATGTGCGCCAGGACTCTTCTCTCATTGGCCTGGGCCGTGACCCCAAAATGACCTCTTGGGGTCACACAGACCAGGTCATCTCCCAGCAACACCCACGCCATGAGCATCCACAAAGAAATACCTCCACCACATCCATCTTTCAGACTCATTCTTCTCCTCTCTCCTGCCTCCATCCTTTCTGCTCTCTCCATCTTCTTTTTTCAGGAAAGTTCTTCTGTTGGTTGCAGCATTGCTGTTGATAATGTCAATATCAGGTTCTCACAGCGCTGTGGTTCCAAACAGGGCCATTCTCACTCGCTCCAGAACCTGTGTGTGTATAATTCTGTCTGCGTGTGGGAAATGTCTTCATCCCAGTAGTAACAGGGATGCAGGAATACTCCACGCCTTCACAGGACGTACAGTTCTCTATCTGGAATGATCTGGAATGATTAAGAATAATCGTAACTTGTCAATTGCATATGAATGTACTTCTGGTAGGATGCAAACTGAATTTTGT
Source organism: Dallia pectoralis (assembly GCA_029465975.1). Lineage (NCBI taxonomy): Eukaryota > Metazoa > Chordata > Actinopteri > Esociformes > Umbridae > Dallia > Dallia pectoralis. Next base: position 16,477,027 of record CM055746.1, on the reverse strand, counting down.
TGTACTGTCCAATGACAATAAAGGTGAATCTACTCTAAAAACACTTTGTCTATTGGATAATAGGTTTCTGTCACAAAATACCAGTGTTACCAGATTGTTCTGCTACTCTGTGGGATTTACTCCTCTACTTAGAATGGAAGCCATGAAAGCATGTGTTACAGAATAACTTGTGTAGCCCTAAAACTCAACTCTGACCTTTCAAGGGAGTTCCAATGCTTTTGTCACTGCTCTGCTCTCATCAAACCGTGAAGCAGGTGAGGGGAGTTTATTGTCATGTTGATAAAAAACAGCAGTTCCACAGGACTTCCGGATTTCAGTTCCCCACACCAGGTCATCTAGCACTTTCCGCTGCCAGTTGTTGCTGTCCCATCTTAGAAAACTAAATACACCCCTACACCCCTATTGCAGCAGTGACTGAGTGGTTGTTTAACGTTGACATTTGTAATGTTAATAATCTGTCAGGTTCAGGGTTAAATCACAAGTGAATTCTGCTTGTTTTCAACTAGTCCCACTACGGATAATGTATCCCTCTGGTGAATTTGTCTCCAGACTGTTGTCTGTGGTCCTGAAGCTGCACACAGACTCTATAGTACGGGGCTCTACGGAGCCCTAAACTAGTCTATATTGTACTCGCCACATTTACATGATTCATTATACAGATTCATAATGAGTTATTCACCTGATGACTGATATTTTTGCCACATCGTTTTGAGCGCTTAACCACCGTGTGTTCCAGAAATAGACCCTTCATTTGAATATCACTATTGCTCCTACAGGTGACAATCAAACTGTATGAATAGTGAAATATAAACTCATGAATAACTGGTAACATAACAATATGATAGACAACACAGAAGAAGAATGACGCTCCAAAAAAAAAACAATAGTAAAAGTTTATCATTTAAAAAATATATTACAGCTGTTAAAAACAATGGAATATATGAAAGCATAAATTACTCTCCATAATAATATAAGGCGCTAAGAGTCCATGAATCCTAGAATTGTTAATAAATTCACTTTCTATTTTATTTTTAATTCATGCTCAACATATATCACATCATCATCAATAAGTATGGTCATCTGAGCATCACACCTGAAACTGGACCGATGGACCCAGATATCAAATGACCAATAATCCACAGTTTGACCCCACGCTGACCTCTATAAACGCGGTTCTTAATAAACGCTATTAAACAAACCAAAGCACAAACATGCAGTTTATTTCACAACTAAACCAGTTGTTTTACAGTTGTTCTGTATTTATGTATTTTCCGCTATAAGTATAATAGTGTTCGTCTTACCTTAATAAAACAGTTTGTGGCGGTTCCTGAATGATATCTGTATAATAGGACATTAGATATATAGATATATATTAGATATCTGTATTCCTAGAGATCACTGCGACAGGAACCGATCATCACGAATCACAGTAAATCCATTTGCCATGGCAACCACCATGTCAACCACCATGGCAACCACCGGAAAGAATGTCTCGGGATCGTGCGTTTTTTCCCGGTCCTCCGCAGCCAGTGGCTCTCGCGCTCAAGTCTCGAGGAGGGAATGTTCCCGCCACACAGTTGTGATTTCACTATCACTCCCCCCACCCACGCGCACACACACACGCAAGCGCACCCACCGACACGCGCACCCACACACGCACCCACCGACACGCGCACCCACACACGCACGCGCATACGCACCCACACACGCACCCACCCACACACACACGCACCCACCCACACGTTCCTTCTTACACACACTTACACACACACACTTTATGTTTCTCTCATGTGGGCAATTGCGACCTACACATTTTCTCCATTTGAAAATATAATAATTCATATTGTTAATTCGTTTATTTCGGGATTTGACCCCTATTCTTCTCCAATTATGTTCCGGCCCATTATGTCACAGCAGGTGGTCGGCGCACACTTCCTCTGTACCGGATTCGTTTCACACTGGCTCGTTCAACCGGGAGTTCTGCAGCTGACTGACGTGTTCACACGCGCACGCCTACGCATAGAGCTCTAGAGTCTCTAGTAGAGAGCGACGAGTCGAGGTCTCAGTACAGCTTATCGAGGCATCTCAGTCCAGCTTATCGAGGCATCTCAGTCCAGCTTATCGAGGCATCTCAGTCCAGTTTATCGAGGTCTCTCAGTACAGCTTATCGAGGCATCTCAGTCCAGCTTATCGAGGCATCTCAGTCCAGCTTATCGAGGCATCTCAGTCCTATACTTATCGAGGCATCTCAGTCCTACTTATCGAGGCATCTCAGTCCTACTTATCGAGGCATCTCAGTCCTACTTATCGAGGCATCTCAGTCCTATACTTATCGAGGCATCTCAGTCCAGCTTATCGAGGCATCTCAGTCCTACTTATCGAGGCATCTCAGTCCTACTTATCGAGGCATTTCAGTCCTACTAATCGAGTTGAGGCATCTCAGTCCAGCTTATCGAGGCATCTCAGTCCTACTAATCGAGTCGAGGCATCTCAGTCCAACTGATCGAGTCATCTCAGTCCTATACTTATCGAGTCATCTCAGTCCTACTTATCGAGGCATCTCAGTCCTACTTATCGAGGCATCTCAGTCCTACTTATCGAGGCATCTCAGTCCTACTTATCGAGGCATCTCAGTCCTACTTATCGAGTCATCTCAGTCCTATACTTATCGAGGCATCTCAGTCCTACTTATCGAGTCATCTCAGTCCTATACTTATCGAGGCATCTCAGTCCTATACTTATCGAGGCATCTCAGTCCTACTTATCGAGTCATCTCAGTCCTACTAATCGAGTCGAGGCATCTCAGTCCTACTTATCGAGTCATCTCAGTCCTATACTTATCGAGTCATCTCAGTCCTATACTTATCGAGGCATCTCAGTCCTACTAATCGAGTCGAGGCATCTCAGTCCAACTTATCGAGTCATCTCAGTCCTACTAATCGAGTCGAGGCATCTCAGTCCAACTTATCGAGTCATCTCAGTCCTACTAATCGAGTCGAGGCATCTCAGTCCTACTTATCGAGGCATCTCAGTCCTACTTATCGAGTCGAGGCATCTCAGTCCAACTTATCGAGTCATCTCAGTCCTACTAATCGAGTCGAGGCATCTCAGTCCTACTTATCGAGTCATCTCAGTCCTATACTTATCGAGGCATCTCAGTCCTACTAATCGAGTCATCTCAGTCCTAATCGAGTCGAGGAATCTCAGTCCAGCTTATGGAGGCATTTCAGTCCTACTAATCGAGTTGAGGCATCTCAGTCCAGCTTATCGAGGCATCTCAGTCCTACTAATCGAGTCGAGGCATCTCAGGCCAACTGATCGAGTCATCTCAGTCCTATACTTATCGAGGCATCTCAGTCCTACTTATCGAGGCATCTCAGTCCTACTAATCGAGTCGAGGCATCTCAGTCCAACTTATCGAGGCATCTCAGTCCTACTTATCGAGTCATCTCAGTCCTATACTTATCGAGGCATCTCAGTCCAACTTATCGAGTCATCTCAGTCCTACTAATCGAGTCGAGGCATCTCAGTCCTACTTATCGAGTCATCTCAGTCCTACTAATCGAGTCGAGGCATCTCAGTCCAACTTATCGAGTCATCTCAGTCCTACTAATCGAGTCGAGGCATCTCAGTCCAACTTATCGAGTCATCTCAGTCCTATACTTATCGAGGCATCTCAGTCCAACTTATCGAGTCATCTCAGTCCTACTAATCGAGTCGAGGCATCTCAGTCCTACTTATCGAGTCATCTCAGTCCTATACTTATCGAGGCATCTCAGTCCTTCTTATCGAGTCCAGGCATCTCAGTCCTATTTATCGAGTCATCTCAGTCCTACTCAGCCAGCCCGGCCGTGGTCTAAAGGAAGCCTGTCACTGTGGCTGAAGCAATAAATAGTATTATTGGTCTGTAGATTAGCTAGGACCATGGGCTAGAGATAGATACCGTGCTGCGCGCCAGCTAGCTAATTAGTATAGAAGAATTATGCACAAGCTCCAATCCTAAATGTGTGCTGAATATGGAGCTTCATTCTTGTTTGGGTTGATGGCAGACCCAGGTCAGCTGCAGTGGGAAGAGGGTACGGCTCCCTACAAAACAGACCCTATAACCGACTTGTATATAGAAGTTTCTCGTCACCAACATATAACAAGTCACTATTGTTTTCCTTGTTTTTTGTACTACGTACTGTGTGTTAAGTAGTTTGTAGATAGTGTCCATTCTGATAGATTACAGATTTACAATTACAGTATTACTAACATTTCGGCTTAAGTGCATGGCTCAAGAACTCAAAATATATAACCTTGTCTTAAATGAAAAAAGTCCTGCAGTTCATAAAATGGTATGCTCGGTTTCACTCTATGCGGCAGCGCCATCTTCTGGTGAGTACCACACTTCACCACAAGGAATGGGTCTCGAACGGCATCTTTTTGAACAGCTCTTTTACAGTTTTTTCCAATTGCTAACACACTAAAATGACATGCATAGCACAATTATTTAAACTGACACACAGAGAGCAAAACCTCTTCTCAAGTCTCCAAAAGTGTAAACACATTTTCTGCTTTACACACAATTTGCAATTCAAAATGGCACTTTTTAAATGCACTGAACATGGTTCTCTGCATAAGACACAACAATCTGACATAAAGTCACATATTTGCCATTTCAAAACACTGCCATTCAAAATGACACTACATGATCTAATTGGCCAATACATGTGCCACCTGGCCAAACACCTCAATGGTAAATTGTTACCACTTCAATCAGGAAGTAAACACTATAAAAAGACCACAGGTGACCACCGTTTGCTTTACAACAACAATGGAAGTTGATGCAGGAAGAGGAAGAGGGATGGTGAGAATGAGAGGGGGAGGAAGAATGAGAGGTAGAGGAAGAGCTGGTAGAGGGAGAGAGAGAGAAGAGAGAGAGAGTGAGAGGAAGAATGAGAGGTAGGGGAAGAGCTGGTAGAGGGAGAGGGGGAGAGAGAGAAGAGAGAGAGAATGAGAGGGGGAGGAAGAATGAGAGGTAGGGGAAGAGCTGGTAGAGGGAGAGAGAGAGAAGAGAGAGAGAGTGAGAGGAAGAATGAGAGGTAGGGGAAGAGCTGGTAGAGGGAGAGGGGGAGAGAGAGAAGAGAGAGAGAATGAGAGGGGGAGGAAGAATGAGAGGTAGGGGAAGAGCTGGTAGAGGGAGAGAGAGAGAAGAGAGAGAGAGTGAGAGGAAGAATGAGAGGTAGGGGAAGAGCTGATAGAGGGAGAGGGGGAGAGAGAGAGAGAGAATGAGATGGGGAGGAAGAATGAGAGGTAGGGGAAGAGCTGGTAGAGGGAGAGGGGGAGAGAGAATGAGATGGGGAGGAAGAATGAGAGGTAGGGGAAGAGCTGGTAGAGGGAGAGGGGGAGAGAGAATGAGAGGGGGAGGAAGAATGAGAGGTAATTCATTCATATAGATGTTCCTGGCCAACGTGGTGGGAACATCACAATGTGCGCTGCCATCTCCAATACGCATGGTGTCTTCCACCGTCATGCCAAACTTGGACCATACAACACAGCCCATATTCTCACATTTCTGGACAGACTCCACAACACTCTCATACCACCAGAGCGTATGAATGATGCAGACCATCAAAGAAACCGGTACGTCGTAGTATGGGACAACGTGAGCTTTCATCGTGCAGCCCTAGTCCAAAACTGGTTTGCTGACCACCCACCATTTCTCGTGCAATACCTCCCACCATACTCACCATTTCTGAACCCCATAGAAGAGTTCTTTTCGGCATGGCGGTGGAAGGTATACGACCGGCAGCCCTTTGTTCGCATGCCTCTTGTGCAGGTTATGGAAGAGGCATGTGATGAGATGGATGTGGGTGCGATTCAGGGATGGATAAGGCACTCAAGGCGTTTCTTCCCCCGATGTCTGGCAAGGGAAGATATTGCCTGTGATGTGGATGAGGCATTGTGGCCAGACCCAGAGGCAAGATGCTCCCTAATTATTTTTTTGCCTCTTTTTGTTCTATATATTTGTACAGTATATTTTGTCTGCAATTTTTTCAGTTCACTATTTTTTGTGAGCATATTTTTGTTCACTCCAGTGCAAATATATCTGCTGTGCATATGTTGCACTGACTTATTGGTGAAGTTGAACTTGTTTGGTCAAGTTGAACACTTTCAGTATGGCAAAGCATACTAAAGATGAGTGTTTTTCATTACGCCCAACAATGTGTAGTTGGTTAGACACAAATCTGGTAATATGAATGAAGTGTGTGTGAGTTGGTGCAAAAGTTTGATTTTGATAATGTGTAATGTAGTTTTGATTGCAGTGCTTCATTTTACAGGATATATGAGGTATTTTGCAGTTTTGGTGTGTGGTTTTGATAAATAATAAGTATTTTGATAAAACGAGCCTAGTTCGTAATGTGTTTTAGCATTTGGAAAAACCTGTAAGGTGAACATTGGGAACCAAAATGCATTGATGAAAGGAGCCGTTCATATCACTGTGTTGTATCTATCCCATACCACCAGGTGGAGCTATAATACAAATGTAGAAACTATAATAGTTATGGTCCTGTAGTGTTTTTCCTACCCATACCACCAGGTGGAGCTATAATACAAATGTAGAAACTATAGTGGTTATGGTCCTGTAGTGTTGTTTCTACCCATACCACAAGGCGGAGCTATAATGTTCTGTCCATGTTGAGCAACAAAAAGAACCAGCTGCCCAAACTCACCCCTGACCCCAATGCAAAAAAGAAGGAACATTTTATAACAATTTGTTTATATAAAACTTGGCACAATTAATGGACAGTGACTTAAATAGTGTGTATGAATGTTAGTTCGGTTAATATTAGACATTATTGCTGCTGAACACTTGCTGTAGTTCCCCCAGTAGGAGGAGGCCCAGTAGATATCTCTACTACAGGTTAAGTATATAGGCGGTATACAGAACCTATTAACATATACTACAGGTTAAGTATATAGACGGTATACAGAACCTGTAAACATCTACTACAGGTTAAGTATATAGACGGTATACAGAACCTGTAAACATCTACTACAGGTTAAGTATATAGACGGTATACAGAACCTGTTAACATCTACTACAGGTTAAGTATATAGACGGTATACAGAACCTGTTAACATCTACTATAGGTTAAGTATATAGACGGTATACAGAACCTGTAAACATCTCAACTACAGATTGAGTCTAGTCACAGTACATCTAGTAGTAGTTGTCACATCTCTTAACAGATTAGCTTTGTCAGAATATTAGTGTACTGTTTGGTATTTGCTGGGCTGTCATTGTAAATAAAGTAAATGGATTAGACAGATTTGTCTATCAAAATAATGGTAAAGCTACAACATGCATTTTTGTGAAAGGTTTGTTCTCCATGCCGAGAGAAGGCTCGTTATATTCATCATCATCATCATTACCTCGACATCACAGCATTTACAAAACACAGAACCAGACAGGGTAACATCATATAATACATTAACACAGAAACTGGTTACCGCTTAGAATACTTAGACATTAACATAGATAGTTGTGCAGAATACAAAATAGACAGGCAACACAGACGTAGCCCTGTGGGTTACCAGTATGTAACAAAAGACCGGCTTGAGGGTAGCGGTGTTGAGGGAGTGTGTATGGGTGTATGGAGGATCAGCTCCTGTCCCATCAGACTCATAATAACCAGCCCTCCATATCACTCTGCTACACAGGACCTGGGGGAGGGAGAGGGAACGTTTATAAGTTGTTAACATGTAGGCATTTAGTTATGAGTTGGACAAATCCAGTGAGTTCCCTAACGTTCCCTTCTGTTAGGAGCAGGGACGGCCAGCCCGGTTCCTGGAGAGATACAGTCCTATAGGTTCCCTTTACAACACAACTCTAGGACAGCCCGGTCAGCTAATCTGTCCAGCCGGGTGGGTTAAATCTGGGTGTGGTCAGTTTTCACACCCAGTCAGTCACACCACACAACCATTCAGTCCAGTAGCAGTTTGAGTTGAGTTAGACTGTTGATTGGTGTAAACAACTAGTTACCTGGCGTTTTACTCCTTGATTAGAGAGTAGCTGACCTCTCTTCTGCAAGACAAAACAACAGGGTTACAGGGAATAAGGGTTTAACTGTGACATAACTGTATTACAGGGATTAGGGGCTTAACTGTAATATAACAGGGTTAAAATAAGTTACTGTCATGGATAAAACATACAGAAACTAGGGCTGGCCCAAATACTTACACTATTCGAGTATTCGTTCATTAAATTGGTATTTAATTCTTAATTCAGTATTCAAAAGCTTTTCTTTTCTATTTCAACAAAACTTTGCAATAGTAGTCTACACTACAATACATATTGTCAGCTATGGTCTATAATATAGATATCAGATAAAGTATATATTTTTACTATTCAGAATATATAAACATATGCAGCATTGTCTAAAGAAGCTAGAACAGGCAAAGATGCTGCCCAAGAAAACGTGAAATGTTTCCACGCCAGAGTTATCAGACAATGAAAAAAAGCTCATTGCCAAATATGCAACCAGGTTGATAAGGGAGAATGTTTACATTCACCACAGAAGGTCTTTTCTTATGTGAATGTATTTCTCCCTCCCAAGTATTGTCTATTGGTTCCCAATTCCGTGGTATTCCCATTACAACTCCTTTAATGGTCCCACTCCCAACTGAACAACCCTTCCCCCTCCCTAAATCCTCCCCCGGTCCACATACCACACAGACCCAGACGCAGTTTGAATCCGGCTGGGCGGGAAAGGAATGTGTGGACAGGAAACAGCAGTGACAGTGTGTTGGGGGAGTAGGGCTGTTACAGCCAGTTAGGACAATAGGAAGTGATGACGTGTCCGATGATGTGTCATTTCTCAATGTTCATTGATGGGGCAACAGAATCAGCAACACTTGATAATATATCAATTTCTACACAAAACAGATGAAACCACCAAATAATCTACACAATACAGATCAAACCACCAGATAATCCGCACAAAACAGATCAAACCACCAGATAATCCGCACTAAACAGATCAAACCACCAGATAATCCGCACTAAACAGATCAAACCACCAGATAATCTACACAATACAGATCAAACCACTACCTAATCTACACAATAACACAATACAGACTACATCAGATAGCGTACAGAGTGATACAGCATTTCTCAAGCTTTTTAGTTCTTGTAAAACCAACACTGCACTGCTCTGAAAATCCCTGAAAGTATCCCCCCTAATGTGAGTTTTTAGGCCCAGTACCCCCGGAGGTTCTAGTCCACCTGGAGTAATACAACAGTAGTGAACCAGCAGGTTGTGGTAACAGAACGTTCTAGTCCACCTGGAGTAATACAACAGTAGTGAACCAGCAGGTTGTGGTAACAGAACGTTCTAGTCCACCTGGAGTAATACAACAGTAGTGAACCAGCAGGTTGTGGTAACAGAACGTTTGTGGTTAAGGTCAGAAAGAAATTTATTTTCTCACCGGTCGTCTCTCCCAATGACATCATCAAAAGCCTGGGACAGACGTTTCAGCTTTCTGAGACCACTGGACACACTCTCCAGGTCCCGGTCAAACATCCTGTCAATCACACAGGACCAATCACAGGGACTCATGTTAATAACAATAGCAGTGTGTGTGAGCGGTGTGCATGTGTGGTGTCTGTGTGAGTGGTGTGGTGTGTGTGTGAGCGGTGTGCATGTGTGTGTCTGTGAGTGGTGTGTGTGTGAGCGGTGTGTATATGTGTGTCTGTGAGTGGTGTGCGTTTGAGCGGCCTGCATGTGTGTGTGTGTGGTGTGTGTGAGCGGTGTGCATGTGTGTGTCTGTGAGTGGTGTGCGTGTGAGCGGCCTGCATGTGTGTGTGAGCGGTGTGCATGTGTGTGTCTGTGAGTGGTGTGCGTGTGAGCGGCCTGCATGTGTGTGTGAGCGGTGTGCATGTGTGGTGTCTGTGTGAGTGGTGTGTGTGTGAGCGGTGTGCATGTGTGTGTCTGTGAGTGGTGTGCGTGTGAGCGGCCTGCATGTGTGTGTGAGCGGTGTGCATGTGTGTGTCTGTGAGTGGTGTGTGTGTGAGCGGTGTGCATGTGTGTGTCTGTGAGTGGTGTGTGTGTGAGCGGTGTGTATATGTGTGTCTGTGAGTGGTGTGCGTTTGAGCGGCCTGCATGTGTGTGTGTGTGGTGCGTGTGAGCGGTGTGCATGTGTGTGTCTGTGAGTGGTGTGCGTGTGAGCGGCCTGCATGTGTGTGTGTGTGTGTGTGTGTGGTGTGTGTGCGGTGTGTGTGAGCGGTGTGCATGTGTGTGTCTGTGAGTGGTGTGCGTGTGAGCGGCCTGCATTTGTGTGTGTGGTGTGTGTGAGCGGTGTGCATGTGTGGTGTCTGTGTGAGTGGTGTGGTGTGTGTGAGCGGTGTGCATGTGTGAGCGGTGTGCATGTGTGTGTCTGTGAGTGGTGTGCGTGTGCGGCATGCATGTGTGTGTGGTGCGCATGGGTGTGTGTGTGGTGTGTGTATACTCACCGTCTAAGGCTCAGGGTGTTGGGAGAGGCGAAGGGGCTTCGTAGTGCTGCCATACGAACCAGCTGCCTCCTGCCTCCCCCATTCTTTACTCCTCTCTTCTCCTCTACAGGAGTTCTCCTGGCCTCCCGGCCCGAAGCAGGGGTACGTCTGGGCGTGCCGACTTTAGCGGTGCGTTTGGGCGTTGTGGAGGGCAGAAGTGTGGTGGAACGGACAGGGGTGCATCTGGGGGTACGAGAGGAGACCCCAACGCTGTTGTCCCTGCCGTCACACACTCGACCAGGTGTTGCCACCAGACACTCCTCATGTACCTCCGCTCTGCTCCTCTGGAATCTCTGGGGGAGAAAAGGAAAGAGAAGGTTGAGGAGAGGAAAGGATAAAGAGAACATATAGAGGATAGAGAGATACAGAAAGATAGAGATGCAGCAAGTATCGGGGTGAAGCAGCTAAACTTTAGTCAAACCAGCAAATTGAAGGTTCAGTTAGTGGGTTCTGTCGGCCCGTCCTACCTGATAAACTCCCCCGATGTGATTGCGTGCACTGCGTGTGAGCTGTTGGACAGCGCTGGTCTTCTGATTGGCCTGCAGGGTCTCCCAGGTGGGGTCAGGGGTCAGTTCCGGGTCTGGCAGAGAGTTTGCCTGGAGACACAACAAACCATTTATCATAAAAAACACAGGGTTTACCTGAGGCGCACCCTGGAAGGAGAGGTGATAGAGGTTAAGGGTCAGTGTAGAAACCTGGATGGACAGGTCGTAGGGGTTAAGGGTCAGTGCAGAAACATGGATGAGAGGTCATAGGGGTTACGGGTCAGTGTAGAAATCTGGATGGACAGGCCGTAGGGGTTAAGGTATGTTTCTTTCTATCTATACAAGGCTGTGTCTGTTCCTGTCTGTACAGGGCTTTGTCTGTTCCTGTCTGTACAGGGCTGTGTCTGTTCCTGTCTGTACAGGGCTGTGTCTGTTCCTGTCTGTACAGGGCTGTGTCTGTTCCTGTCTGTACAGGGCTGTGTCTGTTCCTGTCTGTACAGGGCTGTGTCTGTTCCTGTCTGTACAGGGATGTGTCTGTTCCTGTCTGTACAGGGATGTGTCCGTTCCTGTCTGTACAGGGCTGTGTCTGTTCCTACCTGTACAGAGCGCAGTGGCAGCCTCTTCTTTAGGGTCATGCGGAGAGAGTTGAGGGAGGAGGAGGAGCGGAGCTTCCTGAAGTGGTCGGGGGCTGGAGGACCTTCGGGGGAGTCCACTGTGCCCCCATCTGACTCCTCTAGAACATTGTGGCTTCTCCAGGTCCAGCCACTACTACTCTTCACTGCTGACGACATGCTGGGTCTGACCAATCAAAACAGTGGATAGGGCTCTGTTAGTGTGGTTTGGTCGTAAGACAGACCTAATTAATATAACAGGGGTGACCAATAGAGTTGATTAGACCTGTTTAATACATTGCCTCCAGATACATGTAAATGTAGAGAATAAATTCAGCTGGGATATTTTGGCGGGTGCATCTCTCTTTGGCACATACAGAATATAGCCCATATAACTATACAACGGCAGGTATTGGGATGTAGAATATGTGGTGCCACTAAACGCATCAGACACACTTAGTTTTGCAGGGAACTCTTTACCCTTAAAGCACTGCAAAGAGATGTGGCTTTGAAGGATAAACACAGCAGGAAGCCTGAACTGTGTAGCTATGCCTTTTCTCTGGGAACAGTTGCCTAGTAACAAAGAAGTCAATCGGCCTTTTGTTTACAACTCGTCATGCATATTAAATCTGCACCGATATTATTGTTGGTTTATTTGTCATGGGGTTACACAGTTAAAAATACAGTGCAAGCAAAACACACGTCTCATGATATGCGCCAAACTGGCTAACACTTAGCAAATGTTTATTTCCTATGTATTATTATTATTAGTGTATAGGACCGGCAGTTTGCCTCCCAACTAGCTAACGAAAGTTAGCAAGAAAGAGTTAACTTCATTGTGTGTTTACCGCTTTGGACAGGCATGCATAAAACCAAAGTGAATATACTACCGTTATAAACACATGTTAATACACATACAGTAGCACTAAATAAAGGTACCGGAGAATAAATACCGTGTAGTTACGGTGGGTTTTTACTGCTCTCGTGATGAATCCACTCAGAACTTGGTCTGTCTGTGTTTGAATTTGGCGGTGGAACTCTCCCCTCGCCACCACTCCCGAGAAGTGGGACTGGCAGACCCCTGGTCTCCTCTGATTGGTCGACGCTCACTCCCGAGAAGAGGGACTGGCAGACCCCCGGTCTCCTCTGATTGGTCGACGCTCACTCCCGAGAAGTGGGACTGGCAGACCCCCGGTCTCCTCTGATTGGTCGACGCTCACTCCCGAGGTGGGACTGGCAGACCCCCGGTCTCCTCTGATTGGTCGACGCTCACTCCCGAGGTGGGACTGGCAGACCCCCGGTCTCCTCTGATTGGTCGACGCTCACTCCCGAGAAGTGGGACTGGCAGACCCCCGGTCTCCTCTGATTGGTCGACGCTCACTCCCGAGAAGTGGGACTGGCAGACCCCCGGTCTCCTCTGATTGGTCGACGCTCACTCCCGAGGTGGGACTGGCAGACCCCGGCCTCCTCTGATTGGTCGACGCTGTGCGGAATCGTTCCATACGTTCCCGTGTGAATTCCGTTTATATCCCTAGTGACTGACTTAGTTTAGGCTCATCCCAAATGTTCTGCTGGTTACCGTATCAGGACGATACTCATATTCGTCGTGCATCTGGTTGTATCGGGCGTGTACGTTTCCAGATGCTTAGGTCCCCATTTGGTAACATGGAAGAGGAGGGTTTGCGAAATGAAGGGAACCAGACGTGGTTTTATATGAACGATATTAGTGCATGTATGTGTTAAATTATCATGACCAATAAATACGTGTTAACACACTATTTAGTAGTGTAACTTTAACTTTTTGGTCGCGTTCCATTCTTGTGTACAAACTGTGACTGCAGCTAACTTTTTGGATTGAGTGTGGATAAGAACGGCTACTGCACAAAAAAATTCTAAAAATAAAAACATGCCCAGTAGCCACATCCTCTAAACTCAACAGAAACATTTCTCTAATGCGTCTGATCCCTTTGGGGGGTCATTTCAGTGTCTTTCTCTGACAATAGATGTCATCATGTAATATGCAATGTTCACATCTACCCATAGCATATGCTTCTTTATTATGTTTAATTGCCTTTATTGGTTTGACTTCTATCCAGCTTCGTACAAATCCAAATCCTTTGCTTCGCTATGGCTCACCTTAATCCTTGTAGTTAAACAGAATAATGTAGTTATCCATTTTAATATGAATCTGAATGAAACAAACCCTCTACTGTGTGGTCTCTGTCTAGGGCGAGGTCAGAATGACCCACCACTACGCCACAGTAGCTTTCTAACAACTGAAGCTTGTGTTTTGTGGTATTGAGCAACACCTGCACATGGTCATTTTCTGGTGAAAACTGGTGTCTCCTGGTGAAATGTATCTGTTTATTTGAAATGTATCTGAGATTTATTTCAAATGTTAATCGATACACTTGTCCTCCATAGGTTTCCTAAGGTGCTTATGCTGACTGTCACCAGCAGGGGGCAGTGTTAGATGGGCTACACCTCTCTGCACTGATAAGCTCTGTGTGGCTGCACTCATTCATTCTTCAGGACCAAGTACAACAATTCCAGACAACTTTTTGTTACGCTTTTTTTAGATCCATTTATGTACATTTAAAACCTGTCCAATATGAGAATATTATAATTAGTATCTGTTTACATCACCAGTTATATGATTTTATCTAGTCATTTATTGTCACCATACTAAGAGTTGGCCTTGTGTTTTATGTGAACCCATTAATTTTTTACAGGATTTTCACTGAGGCACGACCTTAAACCCAACCTGAACCCTGTCCTGGACCTGGTTGAGGAGTATATTGGATGTGTGTGTGTATGGGACATCTGCATGTGTGTGTATGCATATGAAGACTGTATGTGTGTGTGTGTGTGTGTGTGTGTGTGTGTGTGTGTGTGTGTGTGTGGAATGTAACATCTGCCTGTGTGTGTGTATGCATATGACGACTGTATGTGTATGGAACATCTGCGTGTGTGTGTGTATGCATATGACGACTGTGTGTGTGTGTGTGTATGCATATGATGTCTGCGTGTGTGTGTGTGTGTGTATGCATGAATGGGATATGTGTGTGTGTGTGTGTATGCATGAATGGGATATGTGTGTGTGTGTATGCATGGGGTGTGTGTGTCCTTTGTATTGACACAGTAAATGTTTTACCGAGTTTTAACGATTGTTGCTCAACCTCTCTACAGTGACACAAATTGTAGAAAACTCCCACTGTCTCTTCTGACTAAGAGGTCAGAGTTCAGCCTGACTAGCAGTGATTTCAGAAAAACCCTACGACCCGCAGAACTGAGAAACATCTGCTCTGAACCAGCTGAGTTTTCAATCCCACGCTCAGGGACCCACAAACATATCATAATGTTGTTAAAGCGTGATAATATTTCAGTAATTTGCACACAGAATATGGATGCTAACATCTCTGTATGACAGGTTCATGTAGTCCAGAGCTCTGTGAATACTAACATCTCTGTATGACAGGCTTATGTAGTCCAGAGCTCTGTGAATACTAACATCTCTGTATGACAGGTTCATGTAGTCCAGAGCTCTGTGAATACTAACATCTCTGTATGACAGGTTCATATTATCCAGAGCTCTGTGAATACTAACATCTCTGTATGACAGGTTCATATTATCCAGAGCTCTGTGAATACTAACGTCATCTGTATGACAGGTTCATGTAGTCCAGAGCTCTGTGAATACTAACGTCATCTGTATGACAGGTTCATGTTGTCCAGAGCTCTGTGAATACTAACATCTCTGTATGACAGGTTCATGTTGTCCAGAGCTCTGTGAATACTAACATCTCTGTTTGACAGGTGCATGTAGTCCAGAGCTCTGTGAATACTAACATCTCTGTATGACAGGTTCATATTGTCCAGAGCTCTGTGAATACTAACATCTTTGTATGACAGGTTCCTGTAGTACAGAGCTCTGTGAATACTAACATCTCTGTTTGACAGGTGCATGTAGTCCAGAGCTCTGTGAATACTAACATCTCTGTTTGACAGGTGCATGTAGTCCAGAGCTCTGTGAATACTAACATCTCTGTATGACAGGTTCATATTATCCAGAGCTCTGTGAATACTAACATCTCTGTATGACAGGTTCATATTATCCAGAGCTCTGTGAATACTAACATCTCTGTATGACAGGTTCATGTAGTCCAGAGCTCTGTGAATACTAACATCTCTGTATGACAGGTTCATATTATCCAGAGCTCTGTGAATACTAACATCTCTGTATGACAGGTTCATGTTGTCCAGAGCTCTGTGAATAATAACATCATCTGTAAAACAGGTTCTGGGTTAGATCTACAGGAGTATCAGATCAGGCTGTATTCAAACTGGAATCGGGATAACTAATCAAAGTCCGCCATAAGATTCTGAAAAATAATACCCAGTACTTCCTTCGCCAATAGATGAATGGAGAGTCACACATATAGACACACACACACGAAACAATTTATTCTTTAATTAGAAAATATCAAAACATGTATAAATGTCTTATGTCAGACACACCGTACTGCCCAACAAACTGTTTATCAGATTAAAACCAATCAGTCCCTCTCTGGGTCCAATGGAGTGTCTCGATGGCAAAATCCTCTCATCTCATTGGCTGTGGTCAAAGGGGGCGTCAGGCTTGCAACACTGTTAACAGGACACAGAATGTTTGCCTCTGTCTGTCTCTGTGTGTTGTCAAGGTTATGTTAGTGTGTGTAGATATGTGTGTGTGTATGTGTGTCTGTGTGGATATGTGTGTGTGTGTGGTGTGTATATGTGTGTGTGTGGATATGTGTGTGTGGATATATGTGTGTGGATAGGTGTGTGTGGATACCTTTATGATCCTCCTCCAGCGGGAGACGATAGCGAGCAGTGTGGTTAACCCTATCACCACCGCACCCGCTATGATGGGAAAAACCAGGTCCAACTGCACCTGAAGAGTCTTATCTAAAGGAGGAGGAGGAGAAAGAGGAGAGACAGGAGAACGTAGAGAGGGGAGAGAAGAAGAGAGGAGATAGAAGAAAGAGAGGGTAGGGATAGGGGTGAGAGGGAAAAGGGAAGCGGAGAGAAAGAGGAGAGTAGAGGGAACACAGAAGAACCAAGGCAGAAGAGAGGAGAGACAGAGCAGAGGAACACAATGAGAAGGGTCTCTTAAGTAAATGCTGTTGGACAGATCAGTGTTGCATTCTGGGAGCCCAATCCTTCTCTTACCTGTGACGGTGACCTGGAAGGACTTAATATTGGGTGTTGGGTATCTGGGCGATGCCGTCACACAACTGTAGAGACCCTGGTGCTTGTCCCTGTCCACCTTCCCCACCTTCAGATGAGACGTAGTGCCGTCATTGGTCATCTCAAAGCCGCCGTCTGATAGGTCAATGGGGGCTCTATGTCGTTCCCATGACACAGAGACTTGGGGGTTGGCGAAGACGTCACAAGACAAGACCAGCTCTCTCGTCTGCTCTACCAGAACCTCATCCGTCACAGAGTTCATCGGGGCATCTGGGTGACAGAGGTAACAGGACAGGTGGAGGTGAGAAGGTGGAGCTAACGGGTCAGTGTTTATCGGTCAGAGGCTCAGGTACTGAAGAGAGCTGGAATGGGACAATTACACTGACAGTAAACATACTTTATGTTGGTGTTGTGTGTGTATGTGTGTGCATGTGTGTGGGCAGCGTGTGCTTGCGTATGTGTGTATGTGTGTGGGCAGCGTGTGCTTGCGTATGTGTGTGTGTGTGACCTACAGGTGACCTCCAGCTGGGCTGAGGCGTTAAACCTTGTGTCGTTCTTCTGCTGACAAGTGAAGATGGCTGCGTTGTCGTTATGGGTTACCGGCCAGATGCAGACCCTGCTGGTACCCAGGGTGTTGCCCTCGGCAACCCTTATCAGTTGACCGTTCCTGAACCACTCCAACTCTGTCCCCTCAGACACACAGGTCAGAGACACTGTGTTGTCCAACTCGGTTGAGACCAACCCTGCACTCACCATTGGGTCAGACAACAACTCCAACCCTGAGAAGAGAGGGTGGATACAGGTAAAAGAGATGAGAGAAGATAGATGGAAATGGGAAGAGAGGGTGGATACAGGATTGAGGTGTCTGTCTCTCACCTGAGGTCTGTAGAATCGTGGAGTAGAGCACCAGCAGATACAGACCTGATTTCACTGACATCATCATGTTAACAGAAATCACCAAACCTATTGAGGAAGGAGGAAGTGGGGTGATGTGTCCCCCAGGTAACTCATGACTCCCAGTTAATTCATGACTCCCAGTTCACCAATAACTCCCAGTTCACTCATGACTCCCAGTTCATTCATGACTCTTCCTGTCTGCTTTAACACAAGTTGGCCACATACAGTAGATGTTCTATTGAGAATTGTGTTGCTCTTAAAAAACTGTTTTCTCAATGTAACTATTCCTGTTAAGTATATTTCTGAGAAGGCATTTGTGGAATATGAAACATTGATGTGTGTGATTCTGTCAGGATCTGAAAACCAGGGATCTGATAGATGTCTAAAGTTAACACAACTATATTGTCTGGAGATGGTTAACCTTAACTTGGTTTCAAAACACTGTTCAGAGTTCAAGACACTTAATCTGTCCGTTGATGGTTAAACTATAACCAGGTTTACAAAGGTAAAACCAGTACAAGATAAAATATCTGAATGTCTGTCAAAGAATACAGAAACACAAAATGGTCAAGTTGCATTATTTACCTTTAGTTCAGTGGTGGTTCCCTGTATGTTCTGTGGTGGTTCTCTGTATGTTCTGTGGTGGTTCCCTGACTGTTCTGTGGTGGTTCCCTGTATGTTCTGTGGTGGTTCCCTGACTGTTCTGTGGTGGTTACCTGTATGTTCAGTGGTTGTTTCCTTATTGTTCTGTGATGGTTCTCTGAATGTTCCGTGGTAGTTCCCAGTGTTTTCTGTGGTTGATGTGTCCAGAGATGCGTATCTGCAGGTCGTAGAAATCTGACTGATCGCTGTAAATACTTTATACGCAGTTTAGTCATTTTATAGGCTTTACTAGAATTGTACACACCTTCTCACTCTCTCACTGTCATGCTCTCTCTCTCTCTTAGCCAACACATCAACTGTTAAATAGCAAACAGTGTAAACTTAGCCAACACATCAACTGTTAAATAGCAAACAGTGTAAACTTAGCAAACACATCAACTGTTTAATAGCAACAGTGTAAACTTACACACCATTACATTCAATTTCACAATTTTTGTCATTGTTTAATTTCCTTTCAGTTGTATTGTGCTTTTCTTTTGATTAAGCAGCACCCCTGCTGCTAACCCAAACATACTCCCAGAGAGCCTCTGCTGATGTTGTGATATAATGGCGGGCTGAAGCAACACAGATCGGAAGAACTCGTCCCAAATAGTCCCAACTGGACCCATAATACCTCACTGCAGATAAAACAGGCTTTGTTTACCCCGCGGAGAAGACCGTGGCACTGTTTTAAGGTTAATGTAAAATATAATCCATATAAGTATCAACCAGGCATAACTGTTTCCCAGCTGAAGCAAAACCAATCGTTCTGGAAGCATCGCCTCATCATGAGGCACTTGCCCGCACATTCTAATTCAACGTGATTCTGCTGATCCAGTAATGGCCATGTTTAAGCAGCGCCCTCTGCTGGTTGCCATCGGATGTTCCCCAGGTGTGCAACAGTCGATAAGGATTCATTTTCACCTTGCAGGACAACATGATGTCTGGTGAGGTCTGGTGAGGTCGTGGCAGCACAGAATGATGGGGTTCAACTTCACACCACGATTACAGAGAACTGGATACTTGTGTCTAGTTGAACTTTTTGCCTAGGCCAAAATGGCTTTGGCACATTTTTCAAATAATCCTGATAATTTGCAACCTGTAAGTGCATTTCTTGAAACAATTCGTACAAACAGCTCCACACAATGGATTAACAGCGAAAGCCTGTAACTCGCTCAAAAAGCTTATCTCTCTAAAGTAAATCTTTGTCAATGAACATGTCAGTGCCATCCAAATGACAAGACCAAGTCCTTGTGAAGTTGGTTGTTCACAAATGTAAGTAAAATAAACTATGCCTACAGTTTTGATGACAATAATTGAGAATGCACAAGGCAGGCACTAATCTGACGTCTGAGGGATAAGAGACCACGCACATTCAGAAGCCCTTTACACACCCCACATTTGACTACAGAATCAGCTTAATTCGACCAGTCTGTTTACACACACAAGGAATTTGTTTTGACCCCAAGCTGCAGCATTTAGAACAGAGCAAAACACACAACACGAACCGTCCAACAAGAGACCATGCCTAGTTGGCGTATGTAATTGGTAAAATAGAATGTGTTATATCTAGTGCAAAGGAGCAATGTCTAGATATGTGAGCAGATTGCAGAAAAAGATAAAGAGCAAATTGAGCAATGTCCAGGATGTAGTTTCAAATTGTGCAATTGAGCAATATCTAGTTATCCAGTTATAGTACAGTATAGGTACACCGGGGTCGTTCGTATCCAAGCCTGTAGTGTCCAGGGTGGGTCATTTGGAATGTTTTGCATGCATTCATTCAAAATTAACGTTTACCTTCAAAGGTTATGCATTTGGTTATGCTACCTTGTCTTTATATGTTTTTTGTTTGAATACAAGTCAAAGTACATTTACAAGTCACCTGTTTTTATTAGCATTTTCCATATTGTCCCAACTTTTTTATTAATTGGGGTTGTATTTACACATCAAATATTTTTTAGTATTTTATTGTAGTCTATTGTTCATATTTGTATATTATCGGTGTGTTTACTGTGTGTTTACTGTGTGTGTTGCATTAAGCTCACTTGGCAATAATACTTTCTGATTCTGAGGTTATAGACAAACGGACAGTTTTATTCTTTTATGTACTGAAGCAATATTTTCCAACAACATTATTGCACCACTCATGTTTGGATGCAAACTCTCCCTGTTAAGACAGTGGGTTCTTTCCCAGAACAAATCCAAGTGGTCTATAAAACCAAAGCCCTATTTGCACCTCTCAGATTTAATCAAACGTGGTGTAGCAGCCTACCAGAATACAGTCCAAAGGTTGAATAGGACCAGAGTCCTCTCTGTGGTCTGCAGCACCAAAATAAACGAGTTGACTGTGATTTCAGGGCATTATTTTGTGTCCGGTTAGTATTGTTTGATCTAATATGTACCACCACACTGCTGAACTCTGAACGTACATCAGGATTCAAACCCGAGCTCTCAAGCACAAAACGTGCCTCAAAACAACGTGTAAAGTCTAAAGTAGTGTGCGTGTCCGTGTGTCGGTGCAACACTAAAGTAGTGCGCGTGTCCGTGTGTACTTGCAACTGTTGGATCAGAAACTCTGGTTTGGGTAAAGGTCATCCGGTGATGAAGAGGTGATGAGGAGGCGATAAGGAGGTGAGAACCCCGCGGTGGAACTCTCAGATCCCATGCAAAGGAAGCAAGACGCGACACTAGGACACATTATCTAAACTGTTCTCCATTATAATATTGGATGCAATCAGGGTGCAGGAGGACAGGGTAAGGACCGTGCTGGAACCTGTTCTTATATGAGGCCCGGACCGGTGCAGGAGGACAGGGTATAAGGACCGCAGCAGAACTTGTTCCTATATGAACCCTGGACCGCAGCAGAACCTGTTCCTATATGAACCCCGGACCGCAGCAGAACCTACTCACCCGGACCGCAGCAGAACCTGTTCCTATATGAACCCCGGACCGCAGCAGAACCTACTCACCCGGACCGCAGCAGAACCTGTTCTTATACTCACCCGGACCGCAGCAGAACTTGTTCTTATACTCACCCGGACCGCAGCAGAACCTGTTCCTATATGAACCCTGGACCGCAGCAGAACCTGTTCCTTTATGAACCCTGGACCGCAGCAGAACCTCTGCCGGAAATACTGGACCACCAAACCGACCACCTGCATTAAAAATGATCTGTGCACCATAAGACTCCTGAACTCCAGTAAGTTCTCTAAAAGCTGCATTTACTGTGTTTACTATTTACTGTGTTTACTATTTACTGTGTTTACTATTTACTGTGTTTACTATTTTCTGTGTTTAAATCAGACAGAAGGTAAATAAGCCTCTCCTTCTCCAAAGTATGTTATGACTGTAACAAATAAAACTGCAAGAGCAAAAACAGAAAACAGAATAAATTAATAAAACCTCTATATGACACAAATTAAACCGATTAAGGGTAAACAAGTGAAAATCCTATTACAGTTTTTTTGCTAGATTTCTCAGATTACAGTTGTTCAAACTCCTCATCATTCAGTCACGTCTGCACACCATTGACAACACTACTTGTTCTTCATCATTTTCCTCCTCTTCTTCCACCTCCTGGCTGTTGACCCTGTCCGTTTGCTTGTAGATCTTTCATTGTTATAAATTGTAACACAAGTGTAGTTTCTTGTCTATATATTATTGCCAGTTGAACATTCATGAGATGCACCTGTGAGCATCGTAAGAAAATTTATCACAAAACTTTACTGAAAGTCCAGATTTGCCTGGGAGCAATTCATTAATTCAATACATAATTTGTCAAAAAAGTATAATAATGTCTATAAAACAATATGCTAGACAGATTGCCAACTGATTCAACCATTATAAATGTGCGTGTTTCAGTGGTTTTAGGGGAACTTGTTGCTCCTCACATTCTGAGGTAATATTGGACACTTTTACGAAATATATTTCCTGCGGCTGCCGAGGAATAAAGACAATGTGTTGCTTAATGAGTATATGAGAGGACTGAGCTGTGACGGTAGTCTGGTTGTAAAGTAGTCCTAGATCAATGTAGAAATAAAATCTGAAAAAAATATTGTTCTCTTATTGGGAGGCAATTTAGATATCGTACACTGGTACCAAAACGTATTACCAGCACAACCTCTGAGAGATTTCATCGTTCCTAATGTGAATTCAGCCTTTCATTCACATATTATGTAACTGGTATTTAAATAACATTCTTGTCACTTCATTTGTTGTAGTCTCAGTAGGCTCTCTGTTTCCTTCTGGTCTCTCTTTTACCCACTTGTCTCACTTCCCTCTCTCTCGCTGCGCGCTCTCGCTCTTTGTTCTCCCTCCTGTTCAGGTGGGTCAAAGGTTACAGTAGTTTCAACATTTTAAGTGGAGGGATACACACACACACACACACACACACACACACACACACACACACACACACACACACATGCACATGCCTTTCTATCCTTGTGGGGACCTAACCCTGACCCAGAAATCCATGTTGCTTATTCCCTTGTCCTGAACCTAACTATTAATGCCTAAACCTGAAATAAGAGTAGGTTGTCTCTACAGACCTCACACTCAGTCGATCAATAATTAGACCATAGTTCTGGTTCAGACTGTACACACTCCAGGTTACTGAGGAGTACTGTAATACACAAACACACACACATGCATAAGACCCACTTTCCAGCTTACAGGGATAAAGAATTCACTTTTTCATGGGCCTTCCCTCGCTCGTTTTGATTTACTTTTCTCTACATCTTATTTCTTCTCCCTCACTTCGTCTGGTCTTCTCTCTCTCTCCTCTACATCTTATTTCTCCTCCCTCACTTCGTCTGGTCTTCTCTCTCTTCTCCTCTACATCTTATTTCTCCTCCCTCACTTCGTCTGGTCTTCTCTCTCTCTCCTCTACATCTTATTTCTCCTCCCTCACTTCGTCTGGTCTTCTCTCTCTTCTCCTCTACATCTTATTTCTCCTCCCTCACTTCGTCTGATCTTCTCTCTCCTTCTCTACATCTTATTTCTCCTCCCTCACTTCGTCTGGTCTTCTCTCTCTCTTCTCTCCATCTTATTTCTTCTCCCTCACTTCGTCTGGTCTTCTCTCTCTCTCCTCTACATCTTATTTCTTCTCCCTCACTTCGTCTGGTCTTCTCTCTCTCTCTCTCCATTTTATTTCTCCTCCCTCACCCCCATCTGGTCTTCTACGAGGTATTTAAACAGTTACAGGGAGGTGTGTTTAGCTGGTGTATGTTTAAAGACTTTGCTTTTGAATGATATATGTACAAGTTCAACATTTTGTTTATTTAGCTCTAATATCAAGACTAACCCTCTGTCTCTATCTTGTCCGCTTTTTCTGTAACTCTCTGGCTCTCAGGCACTTCTCCCTCATCTGATAGAGAACACAGACTGTGCAGGTCAGTTGCTGCTTGCAGAGACTATGGACGCGGGTCTAGAGGTGAAGCAAGCTGCCGGCGTGGCGTTTTCAGGGACGGGGATCGGTTACAAGTTGTTCCGCTCTGTGTGTGTCTGCCGCTGGATCCCTCAAGTCTACAGGGAGGAGCTCTACCATGTGCTGAGACTCACTGGGCCCCTGGTAAGTCTACAGGGAGGAGGTCTACCATGTGCTGAGACTCACTGGGCCCCTGGTAAGTCTACAGGGAGGAGCCTGGTGTGGCACACCCCTTCTGTATATTCCAGCGTGTCTGTCCATGACATTTATATGAGAGGCTGAGATGAACACTAGAACTTTTTTTAACGGAATCTAAATGCATTTTAACTTTTTTAGTTGCTACATAAATCCATGTATTTGTGGTATTTCACAATGTGGAACATTTTTTTGAATCACCATTGAATGAGTAGGTTTGTCTTTCCTGAGACTGTGTATATCTGTTCATATCTCTAACAGCTGATGTCCCGCATCCTCAACTTCCTGCTGCAGTTCGTCATTTCCATATTCTGTGGTCACCTTGGCAACGCAGAGCTGGCAGGTTATGCACTGGCATCAGCGGTATTACCCACAATTCACTGTTCTAGTTTATTGACTGACAGACTAAAGACAGACTGACAAAAGACCGAAGTGTGCACACCCTCTTATAACTGGGGATGTGGCTGTTTTTAGAATGAACCAATCACATTCAAACTCATGTTAAATAGAAATCATTGCACACCTGTTATCATTTAAAGTGACTCTGGTTAATCACAAATAAAGGTCAGCTGTTCCAGTAGGATTTTCCCGACATTTTCTTAGTTGCATCTCAGAGCAAAATCCATGGTCCTCAGAGAGCTTCCAAAGCATCAGAGGGATCTCATTGTTGAAAGATATCAGTCAGGAGAAGGAAATAGAATAATTTCCAAAGCATTAGATGTACCATGGAACACAGTGAAGACAGTCATCATCCAGTGGAGAAAATATGGCACAACAGAGACGTTACCAAGAACTGGACGTCCCTCCAAAATTGATGAAAAGACGAGAAGAAAACTGGTCAGGGAGGCTTCCAAGATGACTGACTGACTGAATAACTGGTTGACCAGCATATTTAATGTCCTATACTGAAAATAAGAATACTAATTGTTGGTATTGTCTTCCTGTCAGCTCATCAATGTTACCACCACTTCTACAGGCTACGGGCTAGCTATGGCCTGTGATACCCTCATCTCTCAGGTGAGGACCTGAGCCCAGAGATTATTTAGAGATTTCTTATTTAACGGGAGTTACTGTTAAGGACGAATGGGACTCTAGATGTTGGTCATAGTTATTCACTTCACCTGTGTGTGATCATAAAGGTTTTTGCTCATCAGTGAACAGCATGTTACACTTCCAGTCCAAAATGGATGGTTTAAGCAGAGAACAATTCATAAATTCTAACCATTATCCAAATCCTAACCCTAAACCTTAATTCTTAAACTTAATTCTAACCCTAATTATCTAATTCTAACTATTATCCTAACCCTAAACCTAAACCTAAATTCTTAAACTTAATTCTAACCCTAATTGTCTAATTCTAACCATTATCCTAACCCTAAACCTAAATTCTTAAACTTAATTCTAACCATTATCCTAATCCTAACCCTAAACCTAAACCTGTATGCCTAAACTTAACCCTAACACTAATTGTAGGACTAATTCTAAGCCTGCACACACACATGCATGTGTAGAACTGTAGATGCAGAGTAAAGTGTTTAAATAGTTGCACCTTAATGTGTGTGTGTGTGTGTGTGTGTAGACGTTTGGCAGCAATAACTTCCATCGTGTGGGAGTGATCCTGCAGAGAGGAATACTGATCCTTCTGCTGTTCTGTTTGCCATGCTGGGGCATCCTGATTAACACACACACCCTGCTGCTGGCCATGCACCAGGAGGAGGAGGTGGCACGGTACACACACACACACACACACACCCTGCTGCTGGCCATGCACCAGGAGGAGGAGGTGGCACGGCACACACACACACACACACACACACAGACACACAGTCTTCTGCTGGCAGCTAACAGTAACTTGAACACAGAATGTAGGCGTATATGCAATGTATTTGTAATTTGTAACAGCGCCACCAACACTAAATGGTCAATGTGAGCATTACACATTCCTGAGATTTAATAGAACACACTTTATGTTTTTGCCCAAGTAATCCCGTAAAACTAATTGTGAGAAAAAAATCATTCATATAATTAATACCCTGGAAATGCTTAGTAATAAATGCTCATATTCTTCAACACACACACACACAATATATGACATGTGTGAATGTTTTTAATTTGTATTGTGTTCTACAGGGGTCCGTTTCAGAAAGGAGGTTTAGTGAAAACTCAGAGTTTTCCATCTTAGGGTAAATCAACTCCGAGGTCAGGGTTAGATTTAGAGTTTGTTAAGCCTCCTTCTTGAAAAGGACCCCTGTTGTGTTGTATATTGTTGTGTATTGTTGTATCGTGTTAACTTTGTGTTGTTGTGTTGTCTCTCTTGGTCAGGATCGGCCAGCTGTATGTGAACTGGTTCCTGCCTGCTGTTCCTGTGAGTAACTGTGCGTTCCTAAAAGTTCTGTATGGTGTCTAAATCCTATATTTACCCAGAACATATGCCAACTAGGATCTAAGTTGTGTGTTCTGCTTGGTTTACCTCTTAAAATGTGTGTTCTAAATGCTGCAGCGAGTGGCCAGAAAAAAATCCTTGTGTGTCCGAATAAACCTAATTCTGATACTAAATGTTCCGCCTGTGTGTTCTGTATGGAGTCTAAATGTTCTGTTATGGAGTCTAAATGTTCTGTTATGGAGTCTAAATGTTCCGTCTGTGTGTTCTGTATGGAGTCTAAATGTTCTGTTATGGAGTCTAAATGTTCCGTCTGTGTGTTCTGTATGGAGTCTAAATGTTCTATATGGAGTCTAAATGTTCCATCTGTGTGTTCTGTATGGAGTCTAAATGTTCCATCTTTGTGTTCTGTATGGAGTCTAAATGTTCTGTATGGATGTCTAAATATTCCATCTGTGTGTTCTGTATGGAGTCTAAATGTTTCATCTGTGTGTTCTGTATGGAGTCTAAATGTTCCATCTGTGTGTTCTGTATGGAGTCTAAATGTTCCATCTGTGTGTTCTGTATGGAGTCTAAATGTTCTGTATGGAGTCTAAATGTTCTGTATGGAGTCTAAATGTTCCATCTGTGTGTTCTGTCGTCGTTGTCTGTGGTCTTTATGGTGGTCAGAATACTGACTCTGAAATAATCTTCATTCTGTAATTTCTCCGTTTTTCTTTTCTTAGGTGACGTTCCTGCACCACCTGCAGACATCCTACCTACAGAACCAGGTGTGTGTGTGTGTGTGTGTGTGTCATGTTAACCGACTGTGTTTTATGGTCCAGATAACTCATAGTCTTTTATGGTGTAATTGACCAGTACTGTTTTATGTTGTAATTGACTGATTGTGATATTTGGTGTTTTCACGGATTTGCAAGTGTAGTGCAGAATGAAGCAGGCTGAGCGGATAATCTCGTTCGATGGGTTTTAATAAAGAAAACAAACATGATAACGAAAGGAAACATAAACACTGAGATTGAAAGTAAAGCTGCACATCTAAAAGTGACTTATGGACAACATCAAAAACAGTGACCACTAAACAAACAATACACTCACCCTCTTCCTCACCTTCATCCTCACCCTTACCCACACCTTCATCCTCACCCTCATCCTCACCCTCTCTCATAATCGTGACTTTAAACAATAACCGCAAACCCAACTGACACTCTCTAGAACCTTAAATAACCAACTAATAGCTAATTCACCCTAGCTAAAAAAAACGTACCCAGGAAGTGCATCACCCTAAAGCCGCTGTGTAGAACACAACACATGTGACAGGTGTAGTTATCTGACTGTGTTATAAGGTGTAGTTCACTGAGTGGAATTTGGTGTGTGTGTGTGTGTGTATAACCCCCAGGGAATCATTCTACCTCAGATGTACACAGCAGCTGTAGCTAACGTCATCAACCTGGGTGTGAACTATTTCCTTCTGGTCAGCCTAGAGATGGGCGTAACGTACGTCTCTCTTTACCCAAACCCACCTCCTCTTCTTACTCCGTGTCCGTCTCCTCCACCATTTCTCCTGTCTTCCTCCACTTGTGTGTAATTGGGTTCCGTGTGTGTGTGTGTGTGTGTGTGTGTGTGTGTGTGTGTGTGTGTGTGTGTGTGTGTGTGTGTGTGTGTGTGTGTGTGTGTGTGTGTGTGTGTGTGTGTGTGTGTGTGTGTGTGTGTGTGTGTGTGTGTGTGTGTGTGTGTGTGTGTGTGTGTGTGTGTGTGTGTGTGTGTGTGTGTGTGTGTGTGTGTGTGTGTGTGTGTGTGTGTGTGTGTGTGTGTGTGTGTGTGTGTGTGTGTGTGTGTGTGTGTGTGTGTGTGTAGAGGTTCTGCTATAGCGAACACCCTGGCTCAGGTCACGGCCTGCGTGCTGCTCTATGCCTACATCCGCTGGAAAAGTCTCCACACGAACACCTGGGCAGGTGAAACATCCAGACACAAACACAGTATTAATCAATCAAACCCACTTCACCTTAGGACAACTGGGGAAGTCTTATCGAGACAAGATGACCTTTGTCAACACAAGAAATATATTGAAAAGAGTTTCCTCAGTCTGTTGATCTTTGTATAGTTTTCCCCTGGATGGATGTGGATCAAATATTTTACATGTTATGATTCATACTATTTCAGTCAACAATAGAACGGAAGAAGACACAGTTATATATTTGTTTCCTCCTGGTGGTTGAAAATGGAAGCAGTTGTTAGATCTAGAAACCTTGTGACAACAGGTGGTGTGTATGTCCATGTGTCAATCGGTTCACATGTACACATAACAACCTGTATTTATCTATGGTTCCAAATTGAACGTACATTTGGCTCAAGTGTTTAAAGTTTATGTGTGTGTGTTTATTTCTCCAGGCTGGACCACTGATTGCTTCCGGAGCTGGGGTTCATACATGCAGCTGGCTGTCCCCAGTACCCTGATGGTCTGCTTTGAGTGGTGGGTCTGGGAGATCGGAAGCTTCCTAGCTGGTCAGTCCATGCTTTTGTGTGTCTGTCTGTCTGTCTCCATCCTCTCCACCCACATCTCCATCTTCTCCCACCACATCTCCATCCTCTCCCACCACATCTCCATCCTCTCCCACCACATCTCCATCCTCTCCCACCACATCTCCATTTTCTCTACCCAAATCTCCATCCTCTCCACCCACATCTCCATCTTCTCCCACCACATCTCCATCTTCTCCCACCACATCTCCATCCTCTCCCACCACATCTCCATCCTCTCTACCCACATCTCCATCCTCTCCACCCACATCTCCATCCTCTCCACCCACATCTCCATCCTCTCCATCCACATCTCCATCCTCCCCACCCACATCTCCATCCTCCCCACCCACATCTCCATCCTCCCCACCCACATCTCCATCCTCTCTACCCACATCTCCATCCTCTCTACCCACATCTCCATCCTCTCTACCCACATCTCAATCCTCTCTACCCACATCTCCATCCTCTCTACCCACATCTCCACCTTCATCCTTATTTGTTTTTTCTCTTCTCTCCGTTCTTCAGGAATGCTTGGAGAGGTTGACCTGGCATCTCAGCATGTGTTGATGGAGATCGGAGCAATCACATACATGGTGAGAACCACCAACCATCCTCCACCATTTAAAAACAGAAAACATGTGAAGAACAAATTTGACTTTAAAATTAAAGTTGCCTCCATGGCCGTGTTCTCTCAGATGCTACATGAGTGTCATCATGGCTTCTTTCCTTCTCTATGCTGGGAACAACTGCTGGGTCCTTGTCCAGTTTCCTTTAGGTGTCCATGCGGCTGCCTGCGTTCGTGTGGGAAATGCCTTGGGTGCTGGAAACATAACCCAGGCACAACTGACCTGTAAAGTCGCCCTGCTCCTCTCAGGTCAGTAATTGTTCATTCGGAACCGCTTTCCAGAATTATTTGATTTATCTTGTAAATTAGTAATGACATCAAAGGCTATGAAAAGACTATTGAATATTGAATTATGTTGTAACCAAAGATGTGCCACAGTCTGTTGTCTATTGAGAAATATACCTTAAACTTACTGCTGTGGGAAAGAAACTGTTGTTGTGGCGAGTGGTTCTGGTCTTGATTTCACCTGAGGCTGTGTAGTCCAGTTTCTCAAATGGGAGGTGTCTGAATAAATCTCTGCTGCCCCGTCTCGATGACCTGGCTGTGCACAGTTCTTTTAGGGACTAGAGGTTACATCCAATAATATGCAACGCAGAGCGGATGATACATTGCAGTCTGCCATTGTCCTTGACAGTGGCTGCAGTGTACCAGTTGGTGACGGAGGAGGCCGGGATGCATTCAATGATGTCTGTATAAGTGTTAGTCATCAATGTCATTGGCAGTTGGTATTGCCTGCGGCAGCGCAAATAGTACAGTCTTGGTTGTGCTTTTTTTGTGAGACATGTGATGTTCCGCTCCCACTTGAAGTCCTGGGAGATGGTGTTGCCCAGGAGGCAAAAGGACTCCACGGTGTTGACTTGGGAGCCCTCCAGGACAATGGGACAAAGATCAGCTGGACCTCTCCTAAAGTTCACTCTCATTTCCACTGTCTTTAGTGCTCCAGGTTGTTGAGACTGAACCGGGACGCCAGGTGGTCAATCCCTGTAAACAGACTCGTCTCCAGCAGAAATATGTCCAATGAGGGGGTGGTATCATCCGCAAACTCCAGAAGTGGGGGACAGAACGCAACCTTTAGGGGAGCCGGTGCTGAGGATTGGGGGGGTCTGACAGGTGCTTCTCCAACCTCACATGCTGCCCCCTGTTGGACAGGAAGGCTGTCCAACAGGATGTGGACTCCGGTACTCCCATGTGGGAGAGCTTGTCCTGGAGCAAAGCTGAGATCATGGTGTTGAATGCAGAACTGATGTCTACAAACAGGATTCTAGCGTAGGTTCTGGTCAGTGATGGTCTTGAGGTGGGACTACACAAGGGGCTTAAAATACTTTATATCCACAGAGGTCAGGGAGACGCTCTGTAGTCATTAAGACCTATGATTCTTGATTTCCGTGGAACTGGGATGATGGTGGTCTACAGGCTGTGGTGGTGTCCACAGGCTGTGGTGGTCTCTACGGGCTGTGGTGGTCTCTACGGGCTGTGGTGGTCTCTACGGGCTGTGGTGGTCTCTACGGGCTGTGGTGGTCTCTACGGGCTGTGGTGGTCTCTACAGGCTGTGGTGGTCTCTACAGGCTGTGGTCTACAGGTTCTATCAGTTGTTCTGTATGTGTTGCAGGGGGACTGGCTGTACTCCAGGGGATAATCCTTGGCGCTTCCAGACATTCCATTGGCTTAATTTTCACCAAAGACCAGTGAGTATTGTTGAAGATAATCCTTGTCCACTTCTCAGGTTTTGATTCTATTTTCTCAAAAACAAATGCTCTAGGAAACCAATTCTTTATTTCTAAATACTATATATCAATATGTGTTTTTAACATATCGTTCTCATCACACTGCTACAAGTCATAGAACCACCAAGGCCTTACTGGCTTTCAGGAGATCAGATAGAGAGGAGAACATTGTCTGACTGCTGGAGGTTCAGATGCATATCACCACATGCCCTAACCAGATGATGTTCGTTTATTAAATATTGTAGTTATGTATTCTAGTGGTGGATTCTTCATATGTGCCTGTCCTTCTATGCTTTTATCCAGGGAGATAATAGACAATGTGTCTCTAAACCTGGGGCTCTACACTTTCATACAGTTCTTTGATGGTTTGCTGGTAAGTAATGAGAGTTATACAGCTCCTCATAGTCAGGGCTCTACTACAGCTCCTCATAGTCAGGGCTCTATTACAGCTCCTCATAGTCAGGGCTCTATTACAGCTCCTCATAGTCAGGGCTCTATTACAGCTCCTCACAGTCAGGGCTCTATTACAGCTCCTCATAGTCAGGGCTCTATTACAGCTCCTCACAGTCAGGGCTCTATTACAGCTCCTCATAGTCAGGGCTCTATTACAGCTCCTCATAGTCAGGGCTCTATTACAGCTCCTCATAGTCAGGGCTCTACTACAGCTCCTCATAGTCAGGGCTCTATTACAGCTCCTCATAGTCAGGGCTCTATTACAGCTCCTCATAGTCAGGGCTCTATTACAGCTCCTCATAGTCAGGGCTCTATTACAGCTCCTCATAGTCAGGGCTCTATTACAGCTCCTCATAGTCAGGGCTCTACTACAGCTCCTCATAGTCAGGGCTCTACTACAGCTCCTCATAGTCAGGGCTCTACTACAGCTCCTCATAGTCAGGGCTCTACTACAGCTCCTCATAGTCAGGGCTCTATTACAGCTCCTCACAGTCAGGGCTCTATTACAGCTCCTCACAGAGCTTCACGCTGTTTTTTTATTTACTTGACACATTTAAATTGATTGCTCACTTAACAATGTGGTTAAACAGATGAAACATGTGTGTGTGTTAAGTGTGTATGTGGTTTAACAGATGAAACATGTGTGTGTGTTAAGTGTGTATGTGGTTAAACAGATGAAACATGTGTGTGTGTTAAGTGTGTATGTGGTTTAACAGATGAAACATGTGTGTGTGTTAAGTGTGTATGTGATTTCACAGATGAAACATGTGTTTGTGTTAAGTGTGTATGTGGTTAAACAGATGAAACATGTGTGTGTGTTAAGTGTGTATGTGGTTTAACAGATGAAACGTGTGTGTGTGTTAAGTGTGTATGTGGTTTAACAGATGAAACGTGTGTGTGTTAAGTGTGTATGTTCAGGCATTTTAGTGGGAGCCGGTAAACAGAAGATAGCTGCTCTGTCCAACCTGGTGTCTTACTACTGTATCGGCCTGCCTGTTGGAATCGCTCTGATGTTTGCTGCCAAATTACGAATATTAGGTACTGACATACATCTGAACACCACAACCACTACATAATACTAGATACTGACATACAGCATCTGAACACCACAATCACTACATAATACTAGATACTGACATACAGCATCTGAACACCACAACCACTACATAATACTAGATACTGACATACAGCATCTGAACACCACAATCACTACATAATACTAGATACTGACATACAGCATCTGAACACCACAATCACTACATAATACTAGATACTGACATACAGCATCTGAACACCACAACCACTACATAATACTAGATACTGACATACAGCATCTGAACACCACAATCACTACATAATACTAGATACTGACATACAGCATCTGAACACCACAATCACTACATAATACTAGATACTGACATACAGCATCTGAACACCACAACCACTACATAATACTAGATACTGACATACAGCATCTGAACACCACAATCACTACATAATACTAGATACTGACATACAGCATCTGAACACCACAACCACTACATAATACTAGATACTGACATACAGCATCTGAACACCACAACTACTACATAATACTACCGGTAAATACAGACATACAGCATGTGTGTGTTGTATGTGTGTAAGTGTAACATGTATGTAATGTGTGTGTTTCATGTTCCTCAGGCTTGTGGATTGGGATTTGCATGTGCGTAGTCCTCCAGGCTGGGTTTTTTATGACGGTTATCTTCAAACTCAACTGGCAGCGTGTCACAGAAGAGGTTACTTTTAGCCAGAACTTCTTCATATATTCATCTTCTCTTCTAAACCTTGACCTTATACCTCTGGCATCTTGTCTCTTGCTAACCGGTAGTTCTACTGTAGTAACTAACAATAAGCAGTTTTACAAAGAGCCCATAATTCCATTAAACAACAGTTCTACTTACAATACTTCCTTAAACCTACAGGCAGCAGTTCTACTTACAACCAACAGTTTATGTAACTTTAAAAGATTTACTAACAAGCAGAAGTTCCACTACCTAACAGACAATACATTTCCTCAGGCTCAAAAGCGTGCTGGGAAGACTGGAAGTGTTCCATGTGTTTCAGCAAAGCATCCTATTGGACAACCAGGGGCTAATGCGCTGCTTCCAGAAAGCACTCACACGGTAAGCTAGTGTGTGTAGAAGGGTTAGCTAAGGTACTGTTAGGTTGTCTTGGGTATTTTGTCTCAGGTAAGATGTAGTAAGAGGGATGTCAGAGAGGTGTGGCGTGTCAGAGAGGTGTGGCGTGTCAGAGAGGTGTGGCGTGTCAGAGAGGTGTGGCGTGTCAGAGAGGTGTGGCGTGTCAGAGAGGTGTGGCGTGTCAGAGAGGTGTGGCGTGTCTGAGAGGTGTGGCGTGTCTGAGAGGTGTGGCGTGTCAGAGAGGTGTGGCGGGTCAGAGAGGTGTGGCGTGTCATAGAGGTGTGGTGTGTGTCATAGAGGTGTGGTGTGTGTCAGAGAGGTGTGGCGTGTCAGAGAGGTGTGGCGTGTCAGAGAGGTGTGGCGTGTCAGAGAGGTGTGGCGTGTCAGAGAGGTGTGGCGTGTCAGAGGTGGTGTATACATCAAACTGCCACCTTCCTAAACATTGTTGTGGCTCAGGAAAACCTCTTCATTGCAATGTTATTTCCTGATGTCAGTGGTCTCCAGCAGGATAATGCACTCTGCCAAACTAACAATATATTAGGTCATGATGTTT
This sequence comes from Dallia pectoralis, assembly GCA_029465975.1. Taxonomy (NCBI): domain Eukaryota; kingdom Metazoa; phylum Chordata; class Actinopteri; order Esociformes; family Umbridae; genus Dallia; species Dallia pectoralis. Next base: position 16,442,565 of record CM055746.1, on the reverse strand, counting down.
TGGTTCATCAGTGTATATGTGATCTTTCTCTCTCTCTCTCTGTCTGTGTGTGTGTGTGTGTGTGTGTGTGTGTGTGTGTGTGTGTGTGTGTGTGTGTGTGTGTGTGTGTGTGTGTGTGTGTGTGTGTGTGTGTGTGTGTGTGTGTGTGTGTGTGTGTGTGTGTGTGTGTGTGTGTGTGTGTGTGTGTGTGTGTGTGTGTGTGTGTGTGTGTGTGTGTGTGTGTGTGTGTGTGTGTGTGTGTGTGTGTGTGTGTGTGTGTGTGTGTGTGTGTGTGTGTGTGTGTGTGTGTGTGTGTGTGTGTGTGTGTGTGTGTGTGTGTGTGTGTGTGTGTGTGTGTGTGTGTGTGTGTGTGTGTGTTCTGCAGGCTCAGACGGACATCGATGGGTCCAAGCTATCAGGTTACTCCCCTGTCAGTACCCAAACAGAAGGTGGGGAGCAGCAGCAGGAGGTGCAGCAGGAGGTGCAGCAGGGAGTGTCAGAGGCCCCAGGCGGCCGGTCCAAAGCTCATCTCTCTGCCTCCCAGCTGGTGCTGAGGAGGGGCTCCACCCTTTTAGTTGCAGTACTCCTCTTGGCCACCGGTGTGACTGTGCGCTTGGCCTGTCCCCCTCCTCTACCCTCCATCCACAGCAGCGCCAACATCACAGTGGATTGGACCAACTCCACCTCTCCAACACCCACCCTAGAGCTCACCTCCCCCTTCTGAGTGGAGGTGAGGACGGGAGAGGGGAGAGATGTCTGGAGAGAGGAGGAAAAGGGAGGTGAGGGCAGGAGACAGGAGAGGGGAGAGATGTCTGGTGAGAGGAGGAGGAAAGGGAGGTGAGGACAGGAGACAAGATATGACAGGAGAGGGGAGAGATGTCTGGAGAGGAGGAGGAGGAGGAGAAGGAGGAAAGGGAGGTGAGGGAATATTCAGACAACGATCAAAAGGAAACAGAAAGGAATTAATGTCCGTTGGGAAATGACGGATGTTTTGTGAATGATGGTTGGCTAGAGATGGAGGTTTATCTGACTAGTTTCATTAAATAATGTGATGATTAAACTAGCATACATCTGATTAATACACCTTGTAGACATTGTGCCTGTTGTGAATATGATAGCTGGAAACAGCTGAATAAAACAATAAAACTGGCCTTTTTTAGACTAGTTCATTATCTGAACCATCAGCGTTTGTGGGTTCGATTAAAGTGTCTAGTTTAAGAAACAGGTGCCCTAACAGGTTCTAAACTGGCTACATACACATCTATATGCTTAAATTAAATGCCCTTAAGATCTTAAAACACCTATGATGTATCTATTCACAATGTCCCAACCAATTACAACACACGCACACGTGCCTTGCTGCTAATTAATAACATTTGGTATATTCACTTATTAATGTACACAATATTTTGTATATATTTCTTACTGTTATTTGTATTCCTATGTTTATATTCCATGGAAAAAAGTGTCATGAAACGGCTCGTCGTGAACTGGGACTGTGGGATCTATTTGTGGGTGTTTGTCTCCCTCTAGTGGTAATGGAGGTAATTTGTGTTCAGGTTCCTGTCTGTCTTCTGCGTACTTGTCTAGTTAATCACCTCACTTGAATCGGATCACCTCATCAAGGGGATGATATTTTAGTTCCCTGCTGACCTTCAGTCCTCACCAGATGGTTAAGTTATATTCCAGTATGTTAGGCTGTACCAGTTATGGAGTTCCAGTACTGATTACGCTACCAATTGTTCGGGATTTACCTCGTGTTTTATTACCCCCTTCCCCAGACAGCAAGCCAACATTGAATAAATGTTGATTTTTCATCTGAATCATCATTATGGTTGATGTTGAAATTTCAATGCAAAATAAATGTTGAATCATCATTACCATATCGATTAAACCAGACGTTATTAATGTTGAAGGCAACAACATTGGAACAACATTGATCTATAATTGAATTGGGAAATATGATTGAAAGTCCATCGATTTTTGGTTGACCGGGAGATCATCAGGTGGTAGACCAACGTACTGCACCAGACAGGAAATTATTCAAGTAAAACGAAATAGAGTATTCATGTTATAAATAAACTGTCTGGGAACAGTAAGTTTTACTATGTATTTACACATAATATTCAAAGGTTTCATAGTCGCGGCACATGTAGAAATACCAAGTACATTTAAATAGTGTTGGGTGTTTTGAGTCCGCGCATGCGCCCTGTGACGCGCATACAGTACGCATGCGCTTCGTTTTCCGCCAAAAGACGACGACGGTGATAAGGTTCAATGGAGGCAGGAGCAGCTAAATCTTCTTCAAGGTAAGTCATAAAGGGTTTTCTTGCATATGAAACGGAGTTAAAATATAATAGGATCCCACTTGCCATTATCACATATCAGGTATCACTGTAGCTTATTATACTATGGTCACTAAACGCAACGTATATGTGGACTTGGCTCGTGCACCCCGAGCAAACAGCAGTTAGACCTTGCAGTGTCCACTTGGTAAGTGCACAAGTTATGAGCTCCACCATCGTATTTATAAAAAAAACGTTAAAACTAGTGGATTTTTTTGTTTATGAAACGTATTAGCTTCCGAGCGGTCGAGCAAGTTCTTTTAAAGTAAAGTTTACGGTGGTTTTCTTTCTTTATTTATTTAACGTGGCCAGTTCAACATGTATCAGCTAGCTAACCTCTTTTTATTTTTCACTTGCTGACTGTATGATTAACTCTTCACTAGATGATGTGAATACATTGCAGGTTTGCCAAAATGAGTTTTGTTTGCTGTTTCTTACTGTAGCTTTATAGTTTTATTCTATATATGAAAATACTTGTGTCATTTCAACTAAAATAACCACCACTTGTTGAAATGTCGCATTTACCATCTTTTTTAGTGGTTATAGAGCAACTTGAACCTAGTCCAGCTATGCGCCACTGTTTTTTTTTGACGCAGTAAAAATGCCGGATATTTTTACTTTTAGATTTAACATGTAGAAATGTTTCCGATTCTGTATGAAAGATGTGTAATTTTTTAGATTAGAGCGTTATTTTCTAATATTTTGACAGCATATTATTAAAAATACATTGGTTTGACAGTGGTACAGTTAATTTTGGTTACATGATTCTGTAGTTTTAATGTATTATTTTGTCTTTGTTTTTGTTCTCAAGCCCAAAGCAACATTGCATTTGACAAAGTGCCCTTAAGCAGCAACTACAGCAAGCTATGTCACAAGTAAAGCCATCTGGCTATTCAGGTAAAAAAACATGTGTATTGCTTTGCACTTCATAGGTTGTAAGAGGTTTACCATCATAACAGAACATGCATACTATTCCAAATAAAATGAAGCAGAATATTCCCTTATCCCTGGCATCACAGTAACTTTGAGTATGATGCATTAATAGATATTAAAGGTTCCAATCAGCTATTAGTGTGTGTAACTTCACCAAAGGTTTTCGCGACACAGAAAGTAAACATTACATTTATTAAACACAAGTTGATAAATCGTCCCCCAAAATGGTTACATTAAATATTTCAACCATAACATTTTATTGTCTAATAATTGCAAAAATAAATCTCATCTCTCATCTCATCTTCAACCGCTTATCCGGGGTCAGGTCGCGGGGGTAGCAGTTCTAGCAGGGGACCCCAAACTTCCCTTTCCCGGGCAACATTAGCCAGCTCTGACTGGGGAATCCCGAGGCGTTCCCAGGCCAGTGTAATCTACATTTGAATATACTGTATACTTCCTTCATTCAGCACAGATTATGTGATGGGCAATATAGGTAGGTATGGTATGGAATAGATTTCGCCCATTAATATAGTTCTCCGTGGCTGATAAACGCTCATGTCTTTTTCCTCCAGCTGGTGTCGTTCACTGACAGGTGGAAGGTATTTATTTGCTTTGCCTTTCCTTCATGGCGGTTCATCTTTATCTGCTAAACATCTCATGGTCTTGTTGGTTTGATGTATTGACCATTTTCTCTGGACAACACTGTGGCCAGCTCATCCACATGTTATGGTTAATAAATCACATGTTCCTAATATTCACATGTGACTGTGTGTTATCAGACAATTACCACACAGATATGTGAGGCAGACATGACGCTGAGTTTAATTAAGGCACAACTTGTTGAGTAAATAACTCTAAAGATTAAACATGTTTTTGCAGTGCGAGGGTTTTGGCAAATTTCTGAACATGTTGTCTGTTGTTAAGAGTTGTTAGTAGACAAGTCAAGAATTGATTAATACAATAATGTAACACAACGTTAGCATTCCGCTAATGTGAGACAGGTCATCCTGGAGGGACCAGAAACAGAGTATCTTTCTACCACAGCAGAGGAAGTATTCAGTTTGCATTCTGAGCTGAACCGATGGTTAAACGTCTCATATTACCTCACAGACAGTAACACCTGAGTGTTTGTGTTGTGTAAGAACGTTTGTATATATATGTGTGTGTGTGTGTGTGTGTGTAACAGTCTGGCTAGCTCAACAGATTGGTGAGCACCTCACTGAGGACAATCCCAGCAGTGAGGATGAGGAACATGACGAGACAAGCCAGCCCACGGCGAAGAAGCAGCTGCCTGAAGGTAAACACCACCTGCACTGGCCGTTCCTTCACTACACCTCCACCCTCCACTTCAGCCCCGCCCATGGCCCCGCCCACGGCCCCATCAGTCTTCTCCACATTCTCTTTCAGCTCCACTGGACCTTTTACAGCCTCTGGGACGCCTTTTGACAAACCTAAATAGTTCATAGAAAGACAACATTACTTTTGGTTGGTTCTGGCCAGAGAGACAAGATTAAGCGAAATGCTTTGGTGAAATGTTACCTTGGTCTTCAAGTCCAATCGGCTTTACTTTTGTCTTCATATGCTCCAATCCAACCCTCATTAAAGCCTGACCAACACATGCACGCGCGCACACACACACACACAATTACAGTTGTAGATTACATTACAGGATGGTAATGAGAGTAACTGACCTCCTGAGTGGCTGGATTACATAGAGGATGTAAATGAGATGAACTGAGTGGCTGGATTACATAGAGGATGTAAATGAGAGTAACTGACCTCCTGATTGGCTGGATTACATAGAGGATGTTAATGAGAGTAACTGACCTCCTGATTGGCTAGATTACATAGAGGATGTTAACGAGAGTAACTGACCTCCTGAGTGGCTGGATTACAAAGAGGATGTTAACGAGAGTAACTGACCTCCTGAGTGGCCTTCATCCAGTCCATTTTACAGAGCATCACTATAAATAACAAAGTCTGGACTGCCACACACACAAACAGACCTATCCACAGTCCTGAGAGAGAGGGAAACATAGGCAGTAATTAATGACATAAACAAAATTAACTGTATTAAATGTGTTCCATTATAATATAGCATGACATATAGAGATATAATAACATGTTATTATCCACCACCTGACCTTTAATTTAACAGTATCATCCTCCATCTCGCTCATATTGTAATATAATGTAAATAGTTTGTCATAACTCTTAACTCTAATGCAATAACATGATTCATACACAGAGGATGCAATACATATCTATATTTAATATGCGATACATATTTATATGTAATATGCATTACATATTTATATTTATATGCAATACATATTTATATTTAATGTGCATTACATATTTATATTGTATATGCAATACATATTTATTTTGTATATGCAATACATATAATTTTTTTGAATGCGATACATATTTATATTTAATATGCAATACATCATTTATATTTAATATATGATAACATATTTATATTTTACCTGTGATAACACACTTACCAAAGATGCCCATCTTGGTTGCAAACATCAAGGAGATTCCAATGGGGAGACCAATGCCATAATAGCCCAGCAGATTTAACAATGCTCCAATCTTCTGCTTCCCTGCTCCCCTGATAATACCACTTAACAAACACTGGGACACACACACACACACACATTATGAAGCAAACAACATGGTTGTTGTTGTTTTTGGCACATGTAAAGGTCTGGGTAGATAAGACACACAGTGTACTTACAACTGCTGCGTCTAGCAGATGACAGAATCCATACAACAGTGTTATGTCAGCCACTCTATTCACAATGTCCCTGGAATGAAAAATATGAAATAACACATTAAAACAGATATGTTAATAGCTTTTATTTAGTGTATAGATGCAGAATATAAACTGGTGGTCCTAGACTAAATGCTATATTAAATTGACAGATGGAGGTAAAGGTACAAAAACAGATTGCAGGTCAGTTTACAGGTAAGAGTTGGGTGGCATTAGACACTTTTTGTAACTACTGAGTTGGGTAGTTCTCTTTTAAAGCACTTCCTCTTTGGAAGAGTATTATATTTTGTTTGGGTGCCTTGGTGTGAAATATTTTTTTTTGTATAATTACACTTTGTTTTAATTGAATGTGATTATTAATGTTATGTTAGTGTGTCTGTTAGTTGTTTGCATCTGTCCTTAATTGTTGTTGTGTTTGTGTGTTCACCAGGGCACGCTCATAAATGACACCTCGGTCTAAATGTGTCTCCCTGGATTAATTAACATTAAAAAAAAACATGGAACACCTGAAAGAAGACAGACTGAGGTCATTGAGTCTATTCATCAGTTGTTGCTTTTTCATTTCATTTTCAGAAGATAAACGAAAATGTCGCTCATTGCATCTTCCGATCATAAAATAGAGCAGCAGGTTATATATCTGTTATGTATCTCCTAAGTATCTCCTAAGTATCTCCTAAGTATCTCCTAAGTATCTCCTAAGTATCTCCTAAGTATCTCCTAAGTATCTGTTATTTATCTGTTATGTATCTCTTATGTTCAGTAACGTACTCCAGGTTAAATAAATCATCAATGTGTTTCGTAACAAACATGTAAAACAGAACGGCCAGACCGGACGTGGGTCACATGGTTTTACAGAGGTCCGGAATCTAAATAGTGTCAGGCATCACTAGGTTTGACTAGCCTGGTACACATGCTGTTTATTCTAACACTGGCTGGGAGAGAGACGACTGATAACACAAAGGAACTGGTCCCCAGGGTAAGATCAAAAGACCAGAGACATTATGATGTTAATACATGCCGCATTACCAGACCAGATTATGTAAAACATTGTGTTAACTGTCAGGTGACACACACACACAGAGACACGCACACACAGAGACACGCACACACAGAGACACGCACACACAGAGACACGCACACACAGAGACACGCACACACAGAGACACGCACACACAGAGACGCGCACACACAGAGACACACACAGACACAGAGACACACACAGACACAGAGACACACACACAGAGACACACACACACAGAGACACACACACAGTGACATACATACACAGAGACACACAAACAAAGACACACACACATACAGCCGCTTGAGGATTTTGAAGTTAATGATTGTTTTGTACTCACTGCTCTGTGGTGAAGACATATGCAATCACACTTCGACTGAGAATAATGAATATGGCCACGAAACAGGAAACGGTCACTGAAAAGAAAACAGAAACGGGCTTTCTTGGAAAACGTTAGATAACCATTCATATAATCAAGGAGAAAGTGCGTACAGGGGTGCCTGAGTCACATTCATGTTTAGTAGAAAGCTTGACAATCATTAATTGTATAACAGAAAAGATCATGAAGGTACTTGTGTAAGACTACAACTGATCGTATAGTGGAATTAATTAATTATGAAACCCGTTTTGAATCGAGGGAGATTGCCGCTCTTCATTATTGTAGCACAGATTCGTGAGCATTACAGCCAGCTAGGAATCTTGTCTTGTCTCAAATACAAAAACTGTCTAGCTAGAAGGTGTTAACGAGCAGGTGTTAGCAATCGTAAGTTAGCTAGCATAGGTTTGCAAGACGTTGTTAACTCACAGGTGTTAGCTAGCATAGGATAGCAAGACGTTGTTAACTCGCAGGTGTTAGCTAGCATAGGATAGCAAGACGTTAACTCGCAGGTGTTAGCTAGCATAGGATAGCAAGACGTTGTTAAATCACAGGTGTTAGCTAGCATAGGTTAGCAAGACGTTGTTAACTCGCAGGTGTTAGCTAGCATAGGATAGCAAGACGTTGTTAACTCGCAGGTGTTAGCTAGCATAGGTTAGCAAGACGTTGTTAACTCGCAGGTGTTAGCAATCGTAAGTTAGCTAGCATAGGTTAGCAAGACGTTGTTAACTCACAGGTGTTAGCTAGCATAGGTTAGCAAGACGTTGTTAACTAGCAGGTGTTAGCAATCGTAAGTTAGCTAGCATAGGATAGCAAGATATTGTTAACTCGCAGGTGTTAGCTAGCATAGGATAGCAAGACAGTGTTAACTTCGCAGGTGTTAGCTAGCATAGGTTAGCAGTTAAGTACATACTTCCACAGATAGCAGCAACTTTCGCAGAAATCTTGGCTTGTTCAGTGTTCCCTGCACCCAATGCTGTGCCAACCCTCACACTGGCCGCTACGGAGAACCCAAATGGGAACTATGAATTGTTTGGGGAACAGGAAGACAGTAAATAAACAACGTTAGATGTGGTGTTGTTTAGATGTGGTGTTGATTAAATGTGGTGTTGATTAAATGTGGTGTTGAATAAATGTGGTGTTGAATAGATGTGGTTTTGTTTAGATGTGGTGTTGTTTAGATGTTACCATATAGAAGACAACGGCTATCTGGTAAATTACAGACTGGGAGCCTAGCTCCGTCTCGCCAAGCAGACCTGAGGGATGAATGAGGACAGGTAGATGGAAAAAAGGAGAGAGAGAATAGAGTGAGTTATGGATGAGGACAGGGGAGAGGGAGACGGAAACGTGGAGAGTAGCTCACTACTGAGTTTCTGTACTATCACGTGATATGAATGTGTCTATCTCTACAAGTTTCCTTATGAATCTGTGACACTTCGTTTTGCCAAGTCTGTTTGCACAAACAATGAATTTGATCTGACCCCTAGCTGCAACATTTGAAACACATTTTTTTAAGCGTATACGAACAGTGCAAACAGAGCAAAACACGAACAGTTTGACAAGTGAGACCATGCATAGCTGGGATATGTAATGGATAAATATAGAATGTGTTAAATGTATCTGTATATGTAAGTACATAAGTGTGCAAAAAAGGCAATATCTAGATGAAAATACACACACACACAGTACCTGCTAGGAAGCCTCCAATCTCATAGGTCCACCATTCCAAACAAAGCATCAGCATACTGGGAATGGCCAGCTTGATGAATTCACCCCAGTCCTGTAGACAGTCAGCTGTCCAACCTAGGGGTTAGAGGTCAAGGGTTACACAGACTCAAAAAAAACTCATGTTTAATTTAAAATGCCTTTTCATAGCAAATTAACAGAACAATTACTATGTGTATGTGAATGTTCTGACTTATTTCTAGCCATATATACAATAGTGAAGTTACCAAAATAGACACACACTGTTCTGGGAACTGTTTCATTAATGACGACATTGCTACCAGGATGTTAAACATTGATCTATATGCTTGAAGCAACACAGCCATGACATTACTGGCATCCACGAACATGCTACGTACGCATACATACACACATATCATATATAAATATACAGGTCAGTCAACACACGCTCTCAGGGTGCTATAAATCAGCTGCTGCAAACTGTTTGAATTCTTCAGTCAGAATACACTGAAGCATGACCAGTCAGAACACACTGAAGCATTACCAGTCAGAATACACTGAAGGACGACCAGTCAGAATACACTGAAGCACGACCAGTCAGAATACACTGAAGCATAACCAGTCAGAACACACTGAAGCAAGACCAGTCAGAACACACGGAAGCATGACCAGTCAGAATACACTGAAGCATAACCAGTCAGAACACACTGAAGCAAGACCAGTCAGAACACACGGAAGCATGACCAGTCAGAATACACTGAAGCATAACCAGTCAGAATGCACTGAAGCACGACCAGTCAGAACACACTGAAGCATAACCAGTCAGAATACACTGAAGCATAACCAGTCAGAATACACTGAAGCACGACCAGTCAGAATATACTGAAGCACGACCAGCCAGAACACACTGAAGCACGACCAGTCAGAACACGCTGAAGCATAACCAGTCAGAATACACTGAAGCATAACCAGTCAGAACACACTGTTGCATTACAGAACACATTAAAGCATAACCAGTCAGAACACACTGAAGCATTACAGAATACACTGAAACATGACCAGTCAGAACACACTATTGCATTACAGAACACATTAAAGCATAACCAGTCAGAACACACTGAAGCATTAAAGAATACACTGAAACATGACCAGTCAGAACACTGTTGCATTACAGAACACATTAAATCATAACCAGTCAGGACACACTGAAGCATTACAGAATACACTGAAGCACCAACATGGGTTCTGCATCAGAGAGTTCACGGGATAAACTCAGTGAACTTCAAAAAACAGCTTCATGAAGGGTTGAATGGAGGAACGATTGTCCCATTGGGAAGTTTGGGTTGTTATCCTGGTCAGACACCCAATGGGAGAGCAGATGTTCACCACCAACCACATATTGTGTAAGTAACCACAGTAACCAGAGTTTAGGGGTGTCCTTCATCACTTCCTCAGTCTTGGTGTTGTTTCAGTCATCATGATCTATTTGTGGTAGGAGGAACTGCTTTCAGTTGCTCAAATGTTAAACAAACACCAGACACAGCCGTCGTTGAAATAAGATGCTTGTCAGTCATTACACACAGATCGTATCCCTGAGATGCTTGTCAGTCATTACAAACAGATCGTATCCCTGAGATGCTTGTCAGTCATTACAAACAGATCGTATCCCTGAGATGCTTGTCAGTCATTACACACAGATCGTATCCCTGAGATGCTTGTCAGTCATTACATCTCTGAGATGCTTGTCAGTCATTACAAACAGATCGTATCCCTGAGATGGTTGTCAGTCATTACAATCAGACCGTATGCCTGAGATGGTTGTCAGTCATTACAATCAGACCGTATGCCTGAGATGCTTGTCAGTCATTACAAACAGATCGTATCCCTGAGATGCTTGTCAGTCATTACAAACAGATCGTATCCCTGAGATGGTTGTCAGTCATTACAATCAGACCGTATCCCTGAGATGCTTGTCAGTCATTACATCTCTGAGATGCTTGTCAGTCATTACATACACACAGAAACACAACACACTCACACACCACACAGAAACACATCCAAACACCCCAACGAAGACACTCAGAAGCAAAATGCTTTAGCTAAAGACCTGTTTATGCCCAAAGATATAATAAGGAGTTGATTGGCTGAATGTAGTGTCCCAGCAAACACAGCTGTGAACCTGGCTGAAAAACACCATAGAAGGTGAATATGATTAGAATCTCTGTTCTCAGAGACGCGATCTGTTCACACACAGCTGGACTCTGTCCTGGGACCGCAACAGAAGTGCAACTCTAACATTCCAGATTCACCGGCAACAAAAGATGATCTGTTATGTAATAAGGTGAAAGATATCGTGTCATATTCCTCACCAGCAGTTAACCGGTCACTTATGACATAGGTTCGTGAAACTCTGGGTTAGGGACTAGTAGAAAGGTTTAAGGGTTAGTGGCATGTAAAGATGTGTAGGGACTAGGGTTAGTAAGTTAGGGTTAGGAATTAGGAGCTAGGACTTAGGCTTAGGAATCAGGAGCTAGGATTTAGGGTTAGGAATTTGGAGATAGGAGTTAGGGTTAGGAATCAGGGGTTAGGAATTAGGGGATAGGAGTTAGGGTTAGGAATCAGGGGCTAGGAGTTAGGGTTAGGAATTCGGGGATAGGAGTTAGGGTTTGGAATTAGGGGCTCGGAGTTAGGGTTAGGAATTTGGGGATAGGAGTTAGGAATCATGCTAGGAATTAGGGGCTAGGAGTTAGGAATCGGGCTAGGAGTTAGGTTTAGGAATCAGGGGCTAGGAGTTAGGGATAGGAATCAGGGGCTAGGAGTTAGGGATAGGAATCAGGGGCTAGGAGTTAGGGTTAGGAATTAGGGGATAGGAGTTAGGGTTAGGAATTAGGGGATAGGAGTTAGGAATCAGGCTAGGAGTTAGGGTTAGGAATTAGGGGATAGGAGTTAGGGTTAGGAATCAGGGGCTAGGAGTTAGGGTTAGGAATCAGGGGTACTTTTGCAGGGTTGGGGTGAGGAATTAGTGCTTAGGCAGTACCTTCCCAGGTGGCTTTGTGCAGATCCTTGATCACAATGTAACTGTAGAGTAACACAGCCAGAGAATACTGGGAGATGGCGTTGGCACCTGCAGAGCCACTGAGACAAACAGAGGAGACTGATTCAGACTGGCATACATACAGAGTAATAGAGGCATAGAGAGAGACATAAAGAGAGAGATGAGAGTGAGAGAGATGAGAGAAAGATGGGAGAAAGAGAGATGAGAGAGAGAGAGATGGGAGAAAGAGAGATGGGAGAGATCATACACTGTGACAGACTACCTGACCACTGTGACAGACTACCTGACCACTGTGACTGACTACCTGACAGACTACCTGACCACTGTGACTAGGGATGGGAATCGAGAACCGGTTCTTCTTTAGAACCGGTTCCCAGTGAATCGATTCCTTGGAACCGTTAGTGTACCTGCTTAACGATTCCGCTTAACGGTTCGGCTCGTTGCAAATGTGTCATCATGACCGTCACACACGCGCTGCGCATTTTGGTTACGCAGAAGCAATCTAAAGTGTGGTTATATTTCACTCGAAAAGACGCCAATGCAGTCATTTGCAACAGTCGTAAAAGTTTAATTTCGGCAATGGGGGGAACTACCTCCAATATGCAGAAGCATTTGGCCACACAGCACGCAATCCGTTTGCAGGACTGTCGCGTGTTTGATTCTCTGCTACTCAGCGACCCAACAACAACAAGTGAGTCAAGCAGCAGCGGAGCTAATGAGACGGCATCTGCTATAAATGCCAAAGGTAACTTGTCTATTTGGTTAATGTGAGCGCCATTTCATTGTGTAAACTTTTACTATACGGATAATAATCTCTATTGTCAATCATTTGCCCAAGTTGATAGTTGTGGTCTTTACAGAAGACTTCTTTCTATTTTGTATGTCAGTTGAGTTGAATTTAGTTTCAGGTTGAATATTCCCAAAGGAACAAGCTCTTCCTTGACTGTTTACCGTCTGTGTTTTTTGTTTTTATGGCACTTAAATGGCAGTTTTTTTTTTTGCTGGACCAATGAATGTGAAAATATCTATAGGTCCCTGGACTTTACTTTGTAGCTCACCTACTTTTAGGTTTGTTCTGAGGTTGCTACACATAATTTGTGTATACTCTGAGTATGTGCGGTGTTCTTATCAGATATTAAAGCGTGTTAATACAAACAAACAAATTTGTAATTATTTCCTCACCCAATGAGAATCGATAAGAGAATCGATAAGGAATCGGATCGATAAGCAATATCGATAATGGAATCGGAATCGTTAAATTCTTATCAATTCCCATCCCTAACTGTGACAGACTACCTGACCACTGTGACAGACTACCTGACCACTGTGACAGACTACCTGACAGACTACCTGACCACTGTGACAGACTACCTGACAGACTACCTGACCACTGTGACAGACTACCTGACAGACTACCTGACCACTGTGACAGACTACCTGACCACTGTGACAGACTACCTGACAGACTACCTGACCACTGTGACAGACTACCTGACCACTGTGACAGACTACCTGACAGACTACCTGACCACTGTGACAGACTACCTGACCACTGTGACAGACTACCTGACCATTGTGACAGACTACCTGACAGACTACCTGACCACTGTGACAGACTACCTGACAGACTACCTGACCACTGTGACAGACTACCTGACAGACTACCTGACCATTGTGACAGACTACCTGACAGAATACCTGACCACTGTGACAGACTACCTGACCACTGTGACAGACTACCTGACCACTGTGACAGACTACCTGACCACTGTGACAGACTACCTGACAGACTACCTGACCACTGTGACAGACTACCTGACAGACTACCTGACCACTGTGACAGACTACCTGACCATTGTGACAGACTACCTGACAGACTACCTGAACCATTGTGACAGACTACCTGACAGACTACCTGACCACTGTGACAGACTACCTGACAGACTACCTGACCACTGTGACAGACTACCTGACCATTGTGACAGACTACCTGACCATTGTGACAGACTACCTGACAGACTACCTGACCACTGTGACAGACTACCTGACAGACTACCTGACCATTGTGACAGACTACCTGACAGACTACCTGACCACTGACAGACTACCTGACCACTGTGATAGACTACCTGACCACTGTGACAGACTACCTGACCACTGTGACAGACTACCTGACAGACTACCTGACCATTGTGACAGACTACCTGACCATTGTGACAGACTACCTGACAGACTACCTGACCACTGTGACAGACTACCTGACCACTGTGACAGACTACCTGACAGACTACCTGACCATTGTGACAGACTACCTGACAGACTACCTGACCACTGTGACAGACTACCTGACCACTGTGATAGACTACCTGACCATTGTGACAGACTACCTGGCAGACTACCTGACCACTGTGACAGACTACCTGACAGACTACCTGACCATTGTGACAGACTACCTGACCATTGTGACAGACTACCTGACAGACTACCTGACCATTGTGACAGACTACCTGACAGACTACCTGACCACTGTGACAGACTACCTGACCACTGTGACAGACTACCTGACAGACTACCTGACCACTGTGACAGACTACCTGACCACTGTGACAGACTACCTGACAGACTACCTGACCACTGTGACAGACTACCTGACCACTGTGACAGACTACCTGACCACTGTGACAGACATTTTTTTTTAAACTAACAATGTACAGACTCAGTGAGCACAGCCTGACCATAGAGACCGGTCATCACAGACAGAGGTGGCTATCTGACTATATAGAGGACAGGTTGTGCTCCCTCTGTCCAGACAGATGTGGCTATCTGACTATATAGAGGGCAGGTTGTACTCCCTCTGTCCAGACAGATGTGGCTATCTGACTATATAGAGGACAGGTTGTGCTCCCTCTGTCCAGACAGTATATGTAAACAGAGAAAGGTGAGATAACATATAGAGAGAGATAAGAAACATAATGACAGATAGACAGACATGTTTGTATGCAGTAATACGGTCAGGAAGTGCTAGGACTTTTAATGGACTCACGCGACACCGAGGTCCAGGACGACCAGGAACAGGTAGTTGGCGAGAGCGTTGATAATGTTCCCCACCACTCCAACAGCCACAGTGGGCCAGATGATTCCCTGTCCAACAGAACAACTCGCTCATATTCACATGACTCCCACAGCCACAGTGGGCCAGATGATTCCCTGTCCAACAGAACAACTCACTCATATTCACATGACTCCCACAGCCACAGTGGACCAGATGATTCCCTGTCCAACAGAACAACTCACTCATATTCACATGACTCCCACAGCCACAGTTGACCAGATGATTCCCTGTCCAACAGAACAACTCACTCATATTCACATGACTCAAACAGCCACAGTGGACCAGATGATTCCCTGTCTACTAGAACAACTCACACATATTCACATGACTCCCACAGCCACAGTTGACCAGATGATTCCCTGTCCAACAGAACAACTCGCACATATTCACATGACTCCCACAGCCACAGTGGACCAGGCGATTCCCTGTCCAACAGAACAACTCACTCATGTTTACATGACTCCCAGAGCCACAGTGGGCCAGATGAGTCCCTGCCCCAAAGAACAACTCACTCATGTTTACATGACTCCTCAGTGTGAATCAGTGAAGGTGATTTGATCAGAATTGAATCAGGAAGTGTGGATATGCAATGATAACAATAATATAAATCTAATATAATACTAAACCTATGATATGGATAATATTGATATTATAACAATAATACAAATCTAATATAATACTAAACCTATGATATGGATAATATTGATATTGGTGATTAATGTAATAGTACCTGGTTCTGCAGATACTTCCCCTGTAGTATGTACATGAACACAGCCTGTAAGAAGAGAAACAGGGGAGGTAGTGCACAGAGAGTGAGACATCAGAGAGTGAGACATCAGAGGGTGAGACATCAGAGGCTGAGACATCAGTGGGTGAGACAGCAAAGAGTGAGATGTCAGAGAGTGAGACATCAGAAGGTGAGATACTATGAGTGAGACATCAGTGGGTGAGACAAAGCAAAGAGTGAGATGTCAGAGAGTGAGAGATCAGAAGGTGAGATACTATGAGTGAGACATCAGAGAGTGAGACATCAGTTGGTGATATACTACGAGTGAGACAGCACAGAGAGTGAGACATCAGATGGTGAGACATCAGATGGTGAGACATCAGATGGTGAGATACCAAGAATGAGTCAGCACAGAGAGTGAGACATCAGAGGGTGAGACATCAGAGAGTGAGACATCCGTGGGTGAGAAATCAGTGGGTGAGACATCAGTGGGTGAGACATCAGAGTGTGAGACATCAGAGAGTGAGACATCAGAGAGTGAGACGTGATCTCACCGGCAGGGCTGGCAAGAATATCATCACATAGAGCTGTGAGAGCCTGTGGGATAAACACAAACACCAATATAAATCCTAAACACAAATATAATCCTAACCCCCCAAACACTAACCTAAATATAATCCTAACCCCCCAAACACTAACCTAAATATAATCCTAACCCCCCAAACACTAACCTAAATATAATCCTAACCCCCCAAACACTAACCTAAATATAATCCTAACCCCCCAAACACTATCCTAAATATAATCCTAACCCCCAAACACTAACCTAAATATAATCCTAACCCCCAAACACTAACCTAAATATAATCCTAACCCCCAAACACTATCCTAAATATAATCCTAACCCCCAAACACTAACCTAAATATAATCCTAACCCCCAAACACTAACCTAAATATAATCCTAACCCCCCAAACACTAACCTAAATATAATCCTAACCCCCAAACACTAACCTAAATATAATCCAAATCCAACAACTGACCTTGCGACCTCTGGGTTCTGTTTAACAGCCAATAGGATGGCCTGTGTGTTGATGAGTAGAGCCCAGCAGGGAAAACAGGCAAGAAGCAGGATCAGAATCCCTCTTTGGAGAATCACCCCAACATACTTCAAATTACCACTGCCAAATGTCTACACACACACACGTACACACACACACACAGCATCAGAATTGTGTTCCCACATTTGTAAAAACAACTTCTTGTTTTGGAACCATATCAAAACCCAATAAAATCCCACTGGCCCTGCCGTCTACAGGGTTTAGAAGATAGCACCAGCTGTTCTGGAGACTCACCTGAGATATGAGAGTGTCACATGCTGAAGCCAGACCAGAACCAATGGAGATACCAGTGACATTGATCGTCTGAGGACACAACAACACAGCATTACTAAAGTCCAGAACAACCAGATATACAGACAGATAAACTGACAGCTAGTCAGACAGACAGCTAGTCAGACAGACAGCTAGTCCTATTCAGACATACAGCTAGTCAGACTCACCGCTATAGCAAGTGCAACAGCACCCAACTCTGTTTTTCCCAGGTGACCACAGAACACAGCACTAACTATACTGATACTGAAGATCATCATCTGTGAAATGAACTGTGGAAAGTATAAGTATAGAGTACAATTACAGTATAAGTATATACAGTACAATTACAGTATAAGTATATACAGTACAATTACAGTATAAGTATCTACAGTACAATTACAGTATAAGTATATACAGTACAATTACAGTATAAGTATATACAGTACAATTACAGTATAAGTATCTACAGTACAATTACAGTATAAGTATATACAGTACAATTACAGTATACGTATATACAGTACAATTACAGTATAAGTATATACAGTACAATTACAGTATAAGTATATACAGTACAATGACAGTATACGTATATACAGTACAATTACAGTATAAGTATCTACAGTACAATTACAGTATAAGTATATACAGTACAATTACAGTATAAGTATATACAGTACAATTACAGTATACGTATATACAGTACAATTACAGTATAAGTATATACAGTACAATTACAGTATAAGTATATACAGTACAATTACAGTATATGTATATACAGTACAATTACAGTATAAGTATATACAGTACAATTACAGTATACGTATATACAATACAATTACAGTATAAGTATATACAATACAATTACAGTATAAGTATATACAGTAAAATGACAGTATACGTATATACAGTACAATTACAGTATAAGTATATACAATACAATTACAGTATACATATATACAGTACAATTACAGTATAAGTATATACAGTAAAATTACAGTATACGTATATACAGTACAATTACAGTATAAGTATATACAGTACAATTACAGTATAAGTATATACAATACAATTACAGTATACGTATATACAGTACAATTACAGTATAAGTATATACAGTACAATTACAGTATAAGTATATACAATACAATTACAGTATAAGTATATACAATACAATTACAGTATACGTATATACAATACAATTACAGTATAAGTATATACAGTACAATTACAGTATAAGTATATACAGTACAATTACAGTATAAGTATAGAGTACAATTACAGTATAAGTATATACAATACAATTACAGTATACGTATATACAATACAATTACAGTATACGTATATACAATACAATTACAGTTTAAGTATCTACAGTACAATTACAGTATAAGTATATACAGTACAATTACAGTATAAGTATATACAGTAAAATTACAGTATACGTATATACAGTACAATTACAGTATACGTATATACAGTACAATTACAGTATAAGTATATACAGTACAGTTACAGTATAAGTATATACAGTACAATTACAGTATACGTATATACAATACAATTACAGTATAAGTATATACAGTACAATTACAGTATACGTATATACAGTACAATTACAGTATAAGTATATACAGTACAATTACAGTATACGTATATACAATACAATTACAGTATAAGTATATACAGTACAATTACAGTATACGTATATACAATACAATTACAGTATAAGTATATACAGTACAATTACAGTATACGTATATACAATACAATTACAGTATAAGTATATACAGTACAATTACAGTATACGTATATACAATACAATTACAGTATAAGTATATACAGTACAATTACAGTACAGTACAATTACAATAGTGTATACTGTACAGTACAATTACAATAGTGTATATACAGTACAATTACAATAGTGTATACTGTACAGTACAGTACAATAGTGTATACTGTACAGTACAATTACATAGTATATACTGTACAGTACAATTACATTATAGTGTATACTGTACAGTGCAATTACAGATAGTATACAGTACAATTATGTACAGTACAATTACAGTATAATATATACAGTACAATTACAGTATAGTGTATATACAGTACAATTACAATAGTGTATACTGTACAGTACAATTACAATAGTGTATACTGTACAGTACAATTACAATAGTGTATACTGTACAGTGCAATTACAATAGTGTATACTGTACAGTGCAATTACGATAGTGTATACTGTACAGTGCAATTACGATAGTGTATACTGTACAGTACAATTACGATAGTGTATACTGTACAGTGCAATTACAATAGTGTATACTGTACAGTACAATTACGATAGTGTATACTGTACAGTGCAATTACAATAGTGTATACTGTACAGTGCAATTACGATAGTGTATACTGTACAGTACAATTACGATAGTGTATACTGTACAGTACAATTACGATAGTGTATACTGTACAGTACAATTTATAGTGTATAAGTACAATTACAATAGTGTATACTGTACAGTACAATTACATATACGTATATACAATACAATTACAGTATAGTGTATATACAATACAATTACAGTATAAGTATATACAGTAAAATGACAGTATAGTGTATATACAGTACAATTACAGTATAAGTATATACAATACAATTACAGTATACATATATACAGTACAATTACAGTATAAGTATATACAGTAAAATTACAGTATACGTATATACAGTACAATTACAGTATAAGTATATACAGTACAATTACAGTATAAGTATATACAATACAATTACAGTATACGTATATACAGTACAATTACAGTATAAGTATATACAGTACAATTACAGTATAAGTATATACAATACAATTACAGTATAAGTATATACAATACAATTACAGTATACGTATATACAATACAATTACAGTATAAGTATATACAGTACAATTACAGTATAAGTATATACAGTACAATTACAGTATAAGTATAGAGTACAATTACAGTATAAGTATATACAATACAATTACAGTATACGTATATACAATACAATTACAGTATACGTATATACAATACAATTACAGTTTAAGTATCTACAGTACAATTACAGTATAAGTATATACAGTACAATTACAGTATAAGTATATACAGTAAAATTACAGTATACGTATATACAGTACAATTACAGTATACGTATATACAGTACAATTACAGTATAAGTATATACAGTACAGTTACAGTATAAGTATATACAGTACAATTACAGTATACGTATATACAATACAATTACAGTATAAGTATATACAGTACAATTACAGTATACGTATATACAGTACAATTACAGTATAAGTATATACAGTACAATTACAGTATACGTATATACAATACAATTACAGTATAAGTATATACAGTACAATTACAGTATACGTATATACAATACAATTACAGTATAAGTATATACAGTACAATTACAGTATACGTATATACAATACAATTACAGTATAAGTATATACAGTACAATTACAGTATACGTATATACAATACAATTACAGTATAAGTATATACAGTACAATTACAGTATACGTATATACAATACAATTACAGTATAAGCATAGAGTACAATTACAGTATAAGAATAGAGTACAATTACAGTTTAAGTATATACAGTACAATTACAGTATAAGTATATACAGTACAATTACAGTATACGTATATACAATACAATTACAGTATAAGTATATACAGTACAATTACAGTATAAGTCTATACAATACAATTACAGTATAAGTATATACAGTACAATTACAGTATAAGTCTATACAATACAATTACAGTATAAGAATAGAGTACAATTACAGTTTAAGTATATACAGTACAATTACAGTATAAGTATATACAGTACAATTACAGTATACGTATATACAGTACAATTACAGTTTGAGTATATACAGTACAATTACAGTATACGTATATACAATACAATTACAGTATAAGTATATACAGTACAATTACAGTATAAGTCTATACAATACAATTACAGTTTAAGTATATACAGTACAATTACAGTTTAAGTATATACACTACAATTACAGTTTAAGTATATACAGTACAATTACAGTATAAGTATATACAGTACAATTACAGTTTAAGTATATACAGTACAATTACATTATAAGTATATACAGTACAATTACATTATAAGTATATACAGTACAATTACAGTTTAAGTATATACAGTACAATTACAGTATAAGTATCTACAGTACAATTACAGTATAAGTATATACAGTACAATTACAGTATAAGTATATACAGTACAGTTACAGTATAAGTATATACAGTACAATTACAGTATAAGTATATACAATACAATTACAGTATAAGTTACACTATATACACTATAAGTTCTGTTCAGTAGGTATCTTAATAAACTGGTTATGTATCAGAATAAAATGGTTAAGTATCTTAATAAACTGATTAGGTATTTTAATAAACTGGTTAAGTATCTTAATAAACTGATTATGTATCTTAATAAACTAGTTATGTATCATAATAAACTCATTAGATATCTTAATAAACTGATTAGGTATCTTAATAATCTGGTTATGTATCTTAATAAACTAGTTATGTATTAGAATAAACTGCTTATGTATCTTAATAAACTAGTTATGTATCAGAATGAACTGATTAGGTATCTTAATAAACTGGTTATGTATCTTAATAAACTGGTTAGTTATTTTAATAAACTGATTAAGTATCTTAATAAACTGATTAGATATCTTAATAAACTGATTAGGTATCTGAATAAACTGATTAGGTATCTGAATAAACTGGTTAGTTATGTTAATAAACTGGTTAGGTATCTTAATAAACTGATTAGATATCTTAATAAACTGGTTAGGTATCTTAATAAACTGATTAGGTATCTGAATAAACTGGTTAGTTATCTTAATAAACTGGTTAGGTATCTTAACAAACTGATTAGATATCTTAATAAACTGGTTAGGTTTCTGAACCGAAAACTGCTGATAGAAGAAAAAAAACATTTCAGTATATTGTAAAATATTGTATAAGCAAGCTATTTACCCAAATAGTAACTATAGTGACACTGCCACTGTTTTAATATTATATAAATATTACTGCACCACTTTATATTCTGTGTGGTCTTACCACTGGACCGGCTAGTCTCAGAACCTGGACCACCTCTACTTTATACGCCTCAGGAATCCATCTGATCTGCCTCAGGCACCTGGTACTGCCCTCCTCTGACCCGTGGGCTAGGTCGCTAACTGGAGCTCCATCACTCTTAGCATGTCCATTTACTCCATTTGTGTTGACAGGTGCTTCTGCCTCCTGCATTCTGTGGAAAATGTTTTGGGTCAGGATCTTCTGCACAGAGATACCATCAATACCTGACAGTATGAAGCTAAAACATGAGACAAGCTGAGACGTTAGCAAGTTCTGGACGTGTGGGAGGTGACCTTTGGGACATTAACCCCGCCCCCTAAAGTTACATAAGCGCTCTGTCTTCCTACTGACACCTTCAGTGAGAGTCAGGAATGATTATGTGAAGGCTGTTCAACACAGCCAATCACCTCTGTTAACTGACATCTGACAGGTCGCAGGGAATTTGGTGGAACAAATTGTATTTATTTTGTGTTTTTTGAAAATCTTATGAAAACAAAGTCATAATTCAAACACCGGATCTCAGTCATGATTTTTAACAAATTTAAAGAAGGCAAGATGAATTAACAGTTTGCAAATAGATTTATATTTTATTAATTTTTTTGAATATTTCACAGATAAATAATGACCATCCTGGTATAGGTGTAATATCAAATAGCACTCTATATAGTATAGATTATATCAGATACACTCTATATAGTATAGATTATATCAGATACACTCTATATAGTATACATTATATCAGATACACTCTATAGAGTATACATTATATCAGATACTCTCTATATAGTATACATTATATCAGATACACTCTATATAGTATACATTATATCAGATACACTCTATAGAGTATACATTATATCCGATACACTATAGAGTATAGATTATATCAGATACACTCTATAGAGTATACATTATCTGAGATGCAGCCTAACTTTACAATATTCATATTTATTTGACCAGATAATAGTTTATTATAAGTATATTATTTCTGTAATTGTATAACACTGTGCTTTATTTATAAAAAAATAGGAATGTTATATATCTTTTTCATCCAACAGGAGGCAGGCTTTTACAAGTTATCAACTAATGAAGACCAATATAGGTTACAAATTAATGTTTAATACACGGAAAGAAAGAAATATGCCAATAAATACAGATTTAAAATCATACAGTAATAAACAAAAATACATATACATAAAACATGAACATATAGATAGTAGAAACAATTTGTGTTAATAAGAACATACAAATATAACCATCCAGTTACAGATATATTATCATACTCCCATGTCACATACAGATATGTAAACATAGATTCATAAAAACATACAGATATATAAAAATACATACATAAAAACAAAAAAACTAAAATACAACATATATAAATACATTCATAAAAAAGTACAGAGTTATCAACATTGATAAAATGTGCACACAAAAAGCATTAATAAATACAAACAGATATAGACCCATACATTTATAAAACACACACAGATATATAAAACATATTCAGAAATATGTAAAATAATTCTAACATATATTAATAAATGCATATAATACATTCATAAATATATTTTATTTTTATTAATAAATAAATACACAATAATACCTACATACATGTATATACATATATATAAATATATATAAATTAAATACAGTAATTGAAACATACATTAATAAATACATTTAGATATGTAAACAAACTCTCTCTTTCTTATCCCCCCCTCTCTCTCTTTTTTCTTCCCTCTCTCCTCTCTCTTCTTTTATTCCTCCCACCTCCTCTCTCTCTTATTTTATTTCTCCCCCTCTCTCTCTTTTACCCCCCCCTCCTCCTTCCTCTCTTCTGTTATTCCACTCTCCTCTCTTCTTTTATCCCTCCCCCTCTCTCTCTTCTTTTATCCCTCCCTCTCTCCCCTCTCTTTTATCCCTCCCTCCTTCTCTTTCTCTTTAATTCCTCCCTCCCTCTCTCCTGTCAGGTTGTATGAAGTGTTCATGTGATGAAGCTGATTAGAGCTGTGATTATTATAAATGGCCTCATTACAGGTCAGGCCCCTGAGACAGCGGATTGGGTGGGGGCTGGGGGGCTGACAGAGGGGAACAGACGAGGGGAGAGACAAGGAGAGAGAAGTGGGGGCTGGGGGTTTATTACAATATTACCTTGGGGAGAGACGGAGGCAGACGGGGGGCCTGTGACAGAGAGATAAAGAACAAACCACAGGTGACAGAGGGAGAAAGATAGAGAAGACAGAGTCAGAGCGAGAGAGAGACAGGAAAGAGAGGACCAGTGACGGGAAAGAGAAAGAAACAGGACAGGAGACATAGAGAAAAAACAGGAAGAGCTATCTCTCCATTACAGAGTAAGAGCTGTTAGTGAGTGGACCTACGGAGTGGAACCGCCAGAACTCAGTGTGTATGTGTGTGTTAATGTGTGAATGTTTGTGTTGGTGTGGGGGGAGTGTGTGTGTTGTGTACGGGGGAGTGTGTGTGTGTACGGGGGTGTGTGTGTGTGTGTGTGTGTGTGTACGGGGGTGGGGGCAGCACGTCTGACTGAGTCCTCGGGGTCAGTGTGCCAAATTGGGAGTGAGTTTACAGGCTTGATGTTGAGCCAACCTGATGTAAATGTTAGCCGCTGTGCTCCAGCAGCCAATTGCCCCCCCAGTCATGAGAGGGGAAGGGGGGGAGAGTACAAGTACAGACAGAGAGAGAGAAAAAGGAGAGAGAGAGAGACAGATAGATGACAGGTGAGGGGATGAGAGAAAGGAGGAGGGGAGAGAGGGAAAGGTGTGAGAAAGAGAGAGAGAGAAACCATTACAGAGACACAGAGGTGAAGAATAATTTCAACACAATATTTATTATGGTCCTCGTATATGTTGATATAACAATTTGTTAACAGACAACATTTATTGAATTTACAGATCATCAGTAGCGATTGTGATTATTCCCCAAACTACAAAACATTTTTACTATAAGGAGGCTAGAACACGAGAAGTAAATTCACCAAGCAGTCGTGAGATGTAAAATATCTGATTGTGTCGCACAACGATAAATACAATTCCTTATTAATTAATTTTGTGATTTCTATGCTTTTTTAGTACTTATATTGGTTTCTTGTTGTGTTTTTGTAATACTGCAATAATGACTTTATCTTGGCCAAGGTACTCTTAAAAAATAAATGTCTAATGTGTATTTCCAGTTTAAATAAAATGGTTTTATATTTAACAAAAACATTTAAAAATACTTTCTTTAGACTTGAGTATGGATTGTACTACACAATTATAGATATTTTGTATAAATTGGGTTTTACTTTTTTGAATGTTAAATTAGAGTCTTATCTCAACCTTTTACCCTTAATAAAATCTTACTTTGATAAATTCTCTGTCAGGCGATACTCATCAATGAGGAATCACAACAACAACGTTTGTGATCCGTTGCCATGTGAACACTGAATCAGTTCAAAACCAGTGGAAAACCAATGGCGAACAAGTGGCGAACCAGTGGAGAACCAGTGGAGCTCAAACAACACTTAGACACATAATTAATAAAGAACACTGAAAAGACAACATCAACACTAAAATTATAACAATATGAAACAACATTAAAAAAAAAAATTATAATAATAAACAACAGTGAAACATAACGATATTAGACAACACTGAAACACAACAATATAAAACAACACTGATACACAACAATATTAGACAACACTGAAACAGAACAATATTAAATAACACTGAAACACAACAATATTAAACAACACTAAATACAGTTTTTTCCGATTGCCACAGGTTGTCATCAACATCACATCTAATGTTCTGTCTTGCCAGGCACCTGGGGAAGAACCTTCTGGAGTGCCTTATCCATTCCTGGCATTCTTCTGGACTTATTTCCTCACGTCCAGCACTCATGGCATTTGGTCATGTGGGTGGTGACCAAACACTTTCCACCTCTATTGGGTTGAGGAAGGGTGAATATGCAAATATACAAAACCATAAATTTGCGATGTGCTGCAAACCAATCTGTGACAGCTGCGAGTGGTGAAAAGCAACATTATCGCAAACTATGACAAAAACCTTTCTTACTGGCTCCCCCAGTTCTGCTGGCGCTAGCTGAGCATAGAGCTGTTCTAGGAAAGCTATACGCCTTTCTGTGTTGTATGGGCCAATGAGTGGTGTGTTGAGTTTTACCAATATATATATATATATATATATATAGGTATATACACATGTGTTTACTAACAAGTCTAAAAGAAGACACCTGCTTTGGCTTTGAGCTGAAATTGCAATCGGCAGTGTTTGAAATGCGCCAAGATGAAATCCATTCTTTTTTGAATGTGTGGTTAAAAGTTTTGACAACAGTGTGTTAGCATTTGAACAAAGTGCTGTGAATCCACAGTGTTGTGCAGGTTGTGGTTAAGGTAATGGGATGTAGAGTGTGTAGAGTTTTGAAAACTGTGTTCAAGCAATGAAAAACGAACTAGAGTTTGGCCCACATGAACTGCTGCTGTGCAGACGGTAGTTAGAGTTGTGCACATGTGGCTTCAGTTGTGCACACTGTCGTTTAGCTATCGGAAAAAACTGTAATACAAATATGAAACAACACTAAAACATAATAATAATAATAAACACGAAAACATAATAATAATAATAAATACTGAAAGATAACAATATTAAACCACACTGAAACATAACAATATTAAACAACTCTAAAGCATAAACAACACTGTAACATAACAATATTAGACAACACTAAATTATAACAGTTTAAAATAACACTGAAACATAATGATAATAAACAACACTGAAACATAATGATAATAAACAACACTGAAACATAATGATAATAAACAACACTGAAACATAATGATAATAAACAACACTGAAACATAATGATAATAAACAACACTGAAACATAATGATAATAAACAACACTGAAACATAATGATAATAAACAACACTGAAACATAATGATAATAAACAACACTGAAACATAATGATAATAAACAACACTGAAACATAATGATAATAAACAAAACTGAAACATAATGATAATAAACAACACGGAAACATAATGATAATAAACAACACTGAAGCAAAATGATAATAAACAACACTAAAACACAACATTATTAAACAACACTGAAACATAATGATAATAAACAACACTGAAACATAATGATAATAAACAACACTAAAACACAACATTATTACACAACACTGAAACTTAACGATATTAGACGAAACGAAAATAATGGGTTCTTTGTAAGTTTAATGTCTTATTTTTATTCTGTTAGTTCTTGCATCTTGTTTATTTTGCACTTCCTTTGTCGTGTACACTGATGATTCCTATGTCAATAAAGCCTTTAAATTAAATGTGGCAGAGAAAAAGAGGGAGAGGGGAGAGAGGAGAGTGGAGAAGAGAGTAGAGGGGGAGAGGAGAGGAGAGTGGAGGGGAGAGGGGAGGGGAGAGAGGGGAGGGGAGAAGAGGAGGGGAGAGGGGGGTTGTGAGAGTAAAGTCAGGTAATGAGTAGAGATTCCCCACAGCCACATGCTGTAAAGAACAAGGCATCAGAGACATGAGCAATCACACACACAGTTAAGTGTGCACTATAATCAGTGCATTCACACACAGTTAAGTGTGCACTATAATCAGTGCATTCACCAGTGCTCTTAACTCTCCTCTACCCACAGCACACAATTAGCCAGCCTGCCTGTCTGTGTCTGTGTATACATACTGTATGTGGAGGAGGAAGAGGAGCGGGGGGAGTGACGGGAGGAGAAAGAGGAGGGATGGAGGGAGGAGCCAGGAGGAAGAGGAGAGGGAAGAGAAATAAATGGAAGAGGAGAGAGGAAAGGAGAAAATAATACGAGGGGGAGTTCGATGGAGAAAGGAGGTGGGGGGGAATGTATGGATGAAGGAGATAAGAAATGTAAGAGAGAGGGCTTACCAAAGGACAATAGAATGTGTGTGTGGGTGTGTGTGTGTGTGGGGGGGTGTTTGTTTTCTGTGTGCCTGTATTTGTGTGTAAATGCCAGTGTGTGTGTGTGCCAGTGTGTGTGTCTGTGTGTGTGTGTGAATCCTATTTCATTTGTCAGTGCTGCTGTTGTATTCTGACCGGGGGACTTTCCTGTGCATAGCTATTACACCCTTCACTACTTCCACACACACACACACACACACACACACACACACACACACACACACACACACACACACACACTGGCACACACACACACACACACACACATGCCACACACACACACATACACGTACACACATACACGTACACACACACACGTACACACACACACACGTACACACACACGTAC
Organism: Dallia pectoralis; assembly: GCA_029465975.1. Classification (NCBI taxonomy): domain Eukaryota; kingdom Metazoa; phylum Chordata; class Actinopteri; order Esociformes; family Umbridae; genus Dallia; species Dallia pectoralis. The sequence continues at coordinate 16,413,664 of CM055746.1, read as the reverse complement.
ACACACACACATACACACACACACACATGCCACACACACACGTACACACACACACACACACATGCCACACACGTACACACACACACATACACGTACACACACACACACGTACACACACACACGCACACACACACGTACACACACACACACACATGCCACACATACACACACTACACACGTTTCAGACATGTCCATTACACGCTCCAGCAGTATGCAGATGGATGTATGTTAACAGGCTACAGTGGAAGGACCGCCCACTCCGAGTCATCTCACACACACACACACACACACACACACACACACACACACATGGCGCCCCCGTCACCACGTCACGATGCAGTGCCTCCCAGCAGCCTCTGGGGGACAGTAGTGAGTCACAGCAACAGCGGCGTTGACATCACAATGGTCGACGTCACTAGACGTGTGTATGAGGATGTGAATGTGTGTGTGTGTGTGTGTGTGTCTGCACGGGACGGGGCGCCGACGCGCGTGTGTGTGTGTGCACGGGACGGGGTGCCGACATGTGTGTGTGTCTGCACGGGACGGGGCGCCGACGTGTGTGTGTGGATGTATCAGACGAAGGCGTGGCTCGGAACGTGTGGAGAGGTGCTGGGGAAGGGGGGAAGGGGGATTAAATGACAAATAAGAGGAAAATTGTTTTGAGTCACGGCAGATTTGGTGGAGCGAGATAAACACTGATGACGAAGGTACAGGGCGACGAGGGTTAAGACGGGAGGGGGTGTGTAGGTGTGTGTGTGTAGAGTGTGTGTGTGTATGTGTGTGTGTAGTGGGGGGCGGTGAACACAAGCAGATGGGGGTTGAGAGTATGTCAGGTTGAGTTGCGGAAGGGGTGTGTGGCGAGCTGGTGAAGGTTTGGGAGATTGTGAGAGGTGTGTGTGTGTAGTTGTGTGTGTGGGAGGGCCGGTTTGGGAGACAGTGAGGGCTGTGTGTGTGTGTGTGTAGTTGTGTGTGTGGGAGGGCCGGTTTGGGAGACAGTGAGGGCTGTGTGTGTGTGTGTGTGTTTAGTGGTGTGTGATGGGGAGCAGGTTTGGGGCATGGAGGTGCAATGACTGAATGTGTGTGTGGAGGAGGACGTATTGTGAGTGTGTCATGATGGTGTGTTGGTGTATGTGTGTGTGTGTGTGTGTGTGTGTGTGTGTGTGTGTGTGTGTGTGTGTGTGTGTGTGTGTGTGTGTGTGTGTGTGTGTGTGTGTGTGTAGAGAAGGTTGCATTTTTCGGGTGGGGGTCGTTGAGTCAAAAAAATGAAAGAAGGAAGAGAAGAGAAGATGGATGAGGTTATAGGACAGATAATAGCCAGAAACATGATGGCAAAAAAAGAATCAATGACTGAATGAATAAACAACTAGGTGTGCAAACGACTGAGTGAATAAACAACTAGTTGTGTAAATGACTGAGTAAATAAATAACTAGGTGTGTAAATGACTGAGTAAATAAATAACTAGTTGTGTAAATGACTGAGTAAATAAATAACTAGATGTGTAAATGACTGAGTAAATAAATAACTAGGTGTGTAAATGACTGAGTAAATAAATAACTAGGTGTGTAAATGACCGAGTAAATAAATAACTAGTTGTGTAAATGACCGAGTAAATAAATAACTAGATGTGTAAATGACTGAGTGAATAAATAACTAGATGTGTAAATGACTGAGTGAATAAATAACTAGGTGTGTAAATGACTGAGTGAATAAATAACTAGTTGTGTAAATGACTGAGGAAATAAATAACTAGATGTGTAAATGACTGAGTGAATAAATAACTAGATGTGTAAATGACTGAGTGAATAAATAACTAGGTGTGTAAATGACTGAGTGAATAAATAACTAGGTGTGTAAATGACTGAGTAAATAAATAACTAGGTGTATAAATGACTGAGTAAATAAATAACTAGTTGTGTAAATGACTGAGGAAATAAATAACTAGATGTGTAAATGACTGAGTGAATAAATAACTAGATGTGTAAATGACTGAGTGAATAAATAACTAGATGTGTAAATGACTGAGTAAATAAATAACTAGGTGTGTAAATGACTGAGTAAATAAATAACTAGGTGTGTAAATGACTGAGTAAATAAAAAACTAGATGTGTAAATGACTGAGTAAATAAATAACTAGGTGTGTAAATGACTGAGTAAATAAATAACTAGGTGTGTAAATGACAAAGTAAATAAATGACTAGGTGAATGAATGACGGAAAAAATGACCATGTAAATGTGTAATCGATTGTTTCACGAACGATTGAAATTACAAACAAGGATGGACGAAAGAGAAATAGGAGCGAAAGGA
>CM055746.1:16403858-16408858 GCA_029465975.1 Dallia pectoralis | reverse complement strand
ATTGTTTTATTAGCGTACATTACACTACACAACCAAAGGAATGTGACTTTGCTGCCTTTCAGCTCAGGCTCAAGAAAACACAGCATTCAGCATTTGCAAAATGTCCATTGTTTGGGTGAACCTCCGTTACATCTTTGCCTCATTCACAGGACATGTTGATCTCATCCAAATTAGTCAAATCCATTGAGATGATTTATGTTAGATTTAGATGTTGTACGGTTAACAGCTACACAGCAGTCATATCAGCAGGTAGCATTGCTAACATAAGGGGAGTGTTACCCACAAAAAATAGCATTCTAAGGGAGTCTAGTAACTATGACAACTACCATGCAATGCGGACCGCGGGGAACCGAAAAATGACTGTGTGGGTTTTAGCTATAATGCTGTGGATTGTTGATGATGAAATAGTCATATTTTGGGATTTACATTCATACAAGTGCCCCAATCATATAGTGCCCTAATCAGAGTGTACACAGCTAATATACACTTGATTACATTTAGACCCAACCCCAATCTCATGCCTTTATAAGTTAACTTACATACAGAACCATTTTACCTGAATTATACAGGGGCAGTTGGTGTGTCTGTCTGTGGGTGTCTGTCTATGTGCCAAATCAGGTGGGTGTTTTTGCTCTTTAAGGGATCAGTTCCAAAGCCATTTATAACAACTGCGCCAACATAAAAAGTATTACAGACTGCTCTAGGATCATGCTGTTCAACTCTGTTCAACAGAAACAGGCACTTAACATTGCATTGGTACTGGCTTGGTTTAACAATACTAGTCCGGTACAACAGGGCTTGGAAATGTCATGAAATGTTAAGCAACTCTTTAACCAGAGAGAGGTCATGTTGGTGTCCAGGGTGTGATGGAGGTCATGTTGGTGTCCAGGGTGTGATGGAGGTCATGTTGGTGTTCAGGGTGTGTCAGTGATGGAGGTCAGGTGGGTGTTCAGGGTGTGTCAGTGATGGAGGTCAGGTTGGTGTTCAGGGTGTGTCAGTGATGGAGGTCAGGTTGGTGTTCAGGGTGTGATGGAGGTCATGTTGGTGTTCAGGGCGTGATGGAGGTCATGTGGGTGTTCAGGGCATGATGGAGGTCATGTTGGTGTCCAGGGTGTGATGGAGGTCAGGTTGGTGTTCAGGGTGTGATGGAGGTCATGTTGGTGTCCAGGGTGTGATGGAGGTCATGTGGGTGTCCAGGGCGTGATGGAGGTCATGTTGGTGTCCAGGGCGTGATGGAGGTCATGTTGGTGTCCAGGGTGTGTCAGTGATGGAGGTCAGGTTAGTGTTCAGGGTGTGATGGAGGTCAGGTTGGTGTTCAGGGTGTGTCAGTGATGGAGGTCAGGTGGGTGTTCAGGGTGTGATGGAGGTCATGTGGGTGTTCAGGGTGTGATGGAGGTCAGGTTGGTGTTCAGGGCGTGTCAGTGATGGAGGTCAGGTTGGTGTTCAGGGCGTGTCAGTGAGGTTGTGTCTCACACTGTTACACCACATCATGGGTCTGTCGTGTGGCACTGACCAGTTGTTACATGTGTGTTTTCAGATTGTAATGTGGTGCTCTGTTGTGAACTGTGTGTGTGTGTGTGTGTGTGTGTGTGTGTGTGTGTGTGTGTGTGTGTGTGTGTGTGTGTGTGTGTGTGTGTGTGTGTGTGTGTGCGTGTGCGTGTGCGTGTGCGTGTGCGTGTGTGTGTGGGGGTGGGTGTGAGTGGTTGTGTATTCTGACGTGTGTGTATATAGGCATATATGTGTGTATGTGTGAATAATACAGAATGTGAAACGTTCATGTTCGTTGTGGGTGTGTGTCCATCTATGCAAACGTGTGTGTGTGTGTGTGTGTGTGTGTGTGTGTGTGTGTGTGTGTGTGTGTGTGTGTGTGTGTGTGTGTGTGTGTGTGTGTGTGTGTGTGTGTGTGTGTGTGTGTGTGTGTGTGTGTGTGTGTGTGTGTGTGTGTGTGTGTGTGTGTGTGTGTGTGTGTGTGTGTGTGTGTGTGTGTGTGTGTGTGTGTGTGTGTGTGTGTGTGTGTGTGTGTGTGTGTGTGTGTGTGTGTGTGTGTGTGTGAGTTTTCAAGCAGGTGACTCATCTTTCTGCAGATGGTCATTTCAAGTCCACGCTACACCGCATTTCCTCAGTGCTGCTCTCTTTCCGTCTTGAATTCTTTTACTGCTGCTTTCATTATTTACTACCTTTCATTCGATGTCCTCAGTATTCCGTTTAAGTGTTTTATCCTCTACATTTATGCTTGTGGTTTTTACACGTTTAACCATTTTCAAACTGGTAAATCATTTTTAAACCATTTCTAATTTTCTCTTACACATCACCAAATGCATATGTGTTGGTGTTGGAACTAAGGCTCTAGTGTTTAGTTAGTTACACATCACCATATGTGTTAGTGTTGGAACTAAGGCTCTAGTGTTTAGTTAGTTACACATCACCATATGTGTTAGTGTTGGAACTAAGGCTCTAGTGTTTAGTTAGTTACACATCACCATATGTGTTAGTGTTGGAACTAAGGCTCTAGTGTTTAGTTAGAGTTACACATCACCATATGTGTTAGTGTTGGAACTAAGGCTCTAGTGTTTAGTTAGTTACACATCACCATATGTGTTAGTGTTGGAACTAAGGCTCTAGTGTTTAGTTAGAGTTACACATCACCATATGTGTTAGTGTTGGAACTAAGGCTCTAGTGTTTAGTTAGAGTTACACATCACCATATGTGTTAGTGTTGGAACTAAGGCTCTAGTGTTTAGTTAGAGTTACACATCACCATATGTGTTAGTGTTGGAACTAAGGCTCTAGTGTTTAGTTAGTTACACATCACCATATGTGTTAGTGTTGGAACTAAGGCTCTAGTGTTTAGTTAGAGTTACACATCACCATATGTTTTGGTGTTGGAACTAAGGCTCTAGTGTTTAGTTAGAGTTACACATCACCATATGTGTTGGTGTTGGAACTAAGGCTCTAGTGTTTAGTTAGTTACACATCACCATATGTGTTAGTGTTGGAACTAAGGCTCTAGTGTTTAGTTAGAGTTACACATCACCATATGTGTTAGTGTTGGAACTAAGGCTCTAGTGTTTAGTTTGTTACACATCACCATATGTGTTAGTGTTGGAACTAAGGCTCTAGTGTTTAGTTAGAGTTACACATCACCATATGTGTTAGTGTTGGAACTAAGGCTCTAGTGTTTAGTTAGAGTTACACATCACCATATGTGTTGGTGTTGGAACTAAGGCTCTAGTGTTTAATTAGTTACACATCACCATATGTGTTAGTGTTGGAACTAAGGCTCTAGTGTTTAGTTAGTTACACATCACCATATGTGTTAGTGTTGGAACTAAGGCTCTAGTGTTTAGTTAGTTACACATCACCATATGTGTTAGTGTTGTAACTAAGGCTCTAGTGTTTAGTTAGAGTTACACATCACCATATGTGTTAGTGTTGTAACTAAGGCTCTAGTGTTTAGTTAGTTACACATCACCATATGTGTTGGTGTTGGAACTAAGGCTCTAGTGTTTAGTTCGAGTTACCCATCACCATATGTGTTGGTGTTGGAACTAAGGCTCTAGTGTTTAGTTAGTTACACATCACCATATGTGTTGGTGTTGGAACTAAGGCTCTAGTGTTTAGTTCGAGTTACACATCACCATATGTGTTGGTGTTGGAACTAAGGCTCTAGTGTTTAGTTAGTTACACATCACCATATGTGTTAGTGTTGGAACTAAGGCTCTAGTGTTTAGTTAGAGTTACACATCACCATATGTGTTAGTGTTGGAACTAAGGCTCTAGTGTTTAGTTAGTTACACATCACCATATGTGTTAGTGTTGGAACTAAGGCTCTAGTGTTTAGTTAGAGTTACGCATCACCATATGTGTTGGTGTTGGAACTAAGGCTCTAGTGTTTAGTTAGTTACACATCACCATATGTGTTAGTGTTGGAACTAAGGTTCTATTGTTTAGTTAGTTACACATAACCATATGTGTTAGTGTTGGAACTAAGGCTCTAGTGTTTAGTTAGAGTTACACATCACCATATGTGTTAGTGTTGGAACTAAGGCTCTAGTGTTTAGTTAGAGTTACACATCATCATATGTGTTAGTGTTGGAACTAAGGCTCTAGTGTTTAGTTAGAGTTACACATCATCATATGTGTTAGTGTTGGAACTAAGGCTCTAGTGTTTAGTTAGTTACACATCACCATATGTGTTGGTGTTGGAACTAAGGCTCTAGTGTTTAGTTAGAGTTACAGGGAGGATACAGGGATACAGGGGGGGTACAGGGATACAGGGGTACAGGGGGTGGGGGTACAGGGGTACATGGATACGGGGGGGGGACACGGCAGGTGCCACCAATGCACCTCTTTGTCCCACTGAGTGAAATAAGACCCCGCACTTTGCTAGAGTGCATTCAATTAATTTCAGGAAATAAACACAATAAGTATTTAAATTAGAATGTGTCTTTTAATGGCGCGGAATGCCCCTTGTTCCCTGGTGCTTTTAGGAAACCAGTTTAGCATTTTCCTCTCTCTCTCTCGCTTTCACTGTCAGTGTCTCTCTATTTCTCTCTTTCTTTCAAGACAAGGTGTATAATCAATGTAATGTTACTTTTGGATTTGCAAGATTGACGTCACTCATTTAAGAGTGTCTGTGTGTGAGTGGGTGAGAGAGAAAAAAACTGAGATGGTTCGACAGGGACTGAAAAACTGAGGGGAAAGAAAGGTTAAGAAACGAGAACTGGAAAACAGAGGGGAAAGAAAGGTGAAGAAACGGGAACTAGAAAACAGAGGGGAAAGAAAGGTGAAGAAATTGTAACTGGAAAACTCCTAAAATGTTCGCCCGGCATCACCAGAGGAGGTCTGGCCACCTCAGAGACTGGTTCCTTACTAGGTTTCTTCCTAACTTCAATGCTTCTAGGTTTTTTCCAATCCTCTGTGTGTCAATCCTGTTGTAGCTGGCTCTTTGGGGTTTCAGGCTAAGTGTTTTGTAAAAGCACTTTGCGACAACTGCTGAT
>CM055746.1:16363858-16398858 GCA_029465975.1 Dallia pectoralis | reverse complement strand
GGAATATCCAGTAGAACTCCACTGACCAAAGGGTACATGTATACAGTTGTATCCAGAATGTTAGCTATTTAAGGGTACATGTATACAGTTGTATCCAGAATGTTAGCTATTTAAGGTTACATGTATACAGTTGTATCCAGAATGGTAGCTATTTAAGGGTACATGTATACAGTTGTATCCAGAATGTTAGCTATTTAAGGGTACATGTATACAGTTGTATCCAGAATGTTAGCTATTTAAGGGTACATGTATACAGTTGTATCCAGAATGTAAGCTATTTAAGGGTACATGTATACAGTTGTATCCAGAATGTTAGCTATTTAAGGGTACATGTATACAGTTGTATCCAGAATGTTAGCTATTTAAGGGTACATGTATACAGTTGTATCCAGAATGCTATTTAGCTATTTCCAGAATGTTAGCTATTTAAGGGTACATGTATACAGTTGTATCCAGAATGCTATTTTATGTATACTCCAGAATGTTAGCTATTTAAGGGTACATGTATACAGTTGTATCCAGAATGTTAGCTATTTAAGGGTACATGTATACAGTTGTATCCAGAATGTAAGCTATTTAAGGGTACATGTATACAGTTGTATCCAGAATGTTAGCTATTTAAGGGTACATGTATACAGTTGTATCCAGAATGTTAGCTATTTAAGGGTACATGTATACAGTTGTATCCAGAATGTTAGCTATTTAAGGGTACATGTATACAGTTGTATCCAGAATGTTAGCTATTTAAGGGTACATGTATACAGTTGTATCCAGAATGTTAGCTATTTAAGGGTACATGTATACAGTTGTATCCAGAATGTTAGCTATTTAAGGGTACATGTATACAGTTGTATCCAGAATGTTAGCTATTTAAGGGTACATGTATACAGTTGTATCCAGAATGTTAGCTATTTAAGGGTACATGTATACAGTTGTATCCAGAATGTTAGCTATTTAAGGGTACATGTATACAGTTGTATCCAGAATGTTAGCTATTTAAGGGTACATGTATACAGTTGTATCCAGAATGTTAGCTATTTAAGGGTACATGTATACAGTTGTATCCAGAATGTTAGCTATTTAAGGGTACATGTATACAGTTGTATCCAGAATGTTAGCTATTTAAGGGTACATGTATACAGTTGTATCCAGAATGTTAGCTATTTAAGGGTACATGTATACAGTTGTATCCAGAATGTTAGCTATTTAAGGGTACATGTATACAGTTGTATCCAGAATGTTAGCTATTTAAGGGTACATGTATACAGTTGTATCCAGAATGTTAGCTATTTAAGGGTACATGTATACAGTTGTATCCAGAATGTTAGCTATTTAAGGGTACATGTATACAGTTGTCCAGAATGTTAGCCAGAATGTACATGCTATTTAGGGTACAGCAGAATGTTAGCTATTTAAGGGTACATGTATACAGTTGTATCCAGAATGTTAGCTATTTAAGGGTACATGTATACAGTTGTATCCAGAATGTTAGCTATTTAAGGGTACATGTATACAGTTGTATCCAGAATGTTAGCTATTTAAGGGTACATGTATACAGTTGTATCCAGAATGTTAGCTATTTAAGGGTACATGTATACAGTTGTATCCAGAATGTTAGCTATTTAAGGGTACATGTATACATCCAGAATGTAAGCTATTTAAGGGTACATGTATACAGTTGTATCCAGAATGTTAGCTATTTAAGGGTACATGTATACAGTTGTATCCAGAATGTTAGCTATTTAAGGGTACATGTATACAGTTGTATCCAGAATGTTAGCTATTTAAGGGTACATGTATACAGTTGTATCCAGAATGTTAGCTATTTAAGGGTACATGTATACAGTTGTATCCAGAATGTTAGCTATTTAAGGGTACATGTATACAGTTGTATCCAGAATGTTAGCTATTTAAGGGTACATGTATACAGTTGTATCCAGAATGTTAGCTATTTAAGGGCTACATTTATCCAGAATGTTAGGTACATGTATACAGTTGTATCCAGAATGTTAGCTATTTAAGGGTACATGTATACAGTTGTATCCAGAATGTATACTCCATTTAAGGGTACATGTATACAGTTGTATCCAGAATGTTAGCTATTTAAGGGTACATGTATACAGTTGTATCCAGAATGTTAGCTATTTAAGGGTACATGTATACAGTTGTATCCAGAATGTTAGCTATTTAAGGGTACATGTATACAGTTGTATCCAGAATGTTAGCTATTTAAGGGTACATGTATACAGTTGTATCCAGAATGTTAGCTATTTAAGGGTACATGTATACAGTTGTATCCAGAATGTTAGCTATTTAAGGGTACATGTATACAGTTGTATCCAGAATGTTAGCTATTTAAGGGTACATGTATACAGTTGTATCCAGAATGTAAGCTATTTAAGGGTACATGTATACAGTTGTATCCAGAATGTTAGCTATTTAAGGTTACATGTATACAGTTGTATCCAGAATGTAAGCTATTTAAGGGTACATGTATACAGTTGTATCCAGAATGTTAGCTATTTAAGGGTACATGTATACAGTTGTATCCAGAATGTTAGCTATTTCTCCCCGACCCAGAATAATCATAAGCTTTAGGACATCACAGTGCACAGAATGTAGAAATGATTGAGAGCTTTGAGAGCTGCATGCCACATGACAGTCAATACTATCCCAATGGTGAAGGAAGGAGGTGACAGCACCATTCTGTGGGGCTGTTTTTCATTGGCAGGGACTGGGAGACTAGTAAGGAAAAATGTAATGTGTGTGTACACAGTACCAGTTTGGACATGACAACATATTCACGGGAAATTCTTTATTTTTCCACATTGTTGAGTAATAATGAAGATGTTAAAACAAGGAAATTACATATCAGGAATCACAATAGTGACCAAAAATGTGGTGAACATAAAATGACAGACCATCATTATTTTAGGACATAAAGGTCAGTTAATCTAAAAAATGTCAAGAGTTACACTTACATCTGTGTTAATCAGTGGCAAAAACTCCTAATTATATCCGTTCTGATTTCATATTTTAACACACTAAAATGTATAAAAGCCCAGGGGGCTGAGAATTTGAAAACACTGGAAATACACCAGCACGTCGTTTAGAATGGAACGCATTCTTCAAATCACCACAACATGCAAATACTTTTCCTCGGCTCTTCTGATGTGATGTGCATTTTTATGAGGGTAAATGCCTCATCTCAGCTGGCGTCAACACAACTTTTGAAAACACCGTTAGCTCTGACAAAGCTGGAATTATCACATTGTTTTAATCACTTTGTTGTTGCTGGTCGCTCAAAACATTCCTGCTGCAGCTGTTCCATCCAGATTTTCCCCGTTCTCCTATAATCCTGGTCAGGTGAAGGAGGTGTGGAAAGGGTTCTAACAAATGAAACTCTTACAACAAATTCAGCTGATTCTGTTTGCAGCTATACAACATGTCCATTATTATGTTTTTTTCTAAAAGTTTGCCGACCACATTCTCACAAGAACTTCTCAGCCTTTAGCGAGCCAAGCCGTAACATTTTCATGGCAGACTTTGCTTCCCCAGTATCACTTTAAAATTTTCTGACGTGTCTATCAATGTCTCATGCAGCGATTCGAGGTGGTTAAGGACACACCAAACGTATTGGACGGCAACAGACAAAATTTAAGATGTAGCGGGAAAGATTGTGACGCACAGAGTAAGTTACCTGCGTAGTCTCCTGCAAGACGAGATGGAACACACGTGCTAAGTACCGGACAAGTAAAGCTTAGGGATACTCGTCTGTAATTGTAGGATGAAAGCCCAGAGTAACAGGCTGACATTTGAAAGCCCAGAGTAACAGGCTGACATTTGAAAGCCCAGAGTAACAGGCTGACATTTGAAAGCCCAGAGTAACAGGCTGACATTTGAAAGCCCAGAGTAACAGGCTGACATTTGAAAGCCCAGAGTAACAGGCTGACATTTGAAAGCCCAGAGTAACAGGCTGACATTTGAAAGCCCAGAGTAACAGGCTGACATTTGAAAGCCCAGAGTAACAGGCTGACATTTGAAAGCCCAGAGTAACAGGCTGACATTTGAAAGCACAGAGTAACAGGCTGACATTTGAAAGCCCAGAGTAACAGGCTGACATTTGAAAGCCCAGAGTAACAGGCTGACATTTGAAAGCACAGAGTAACAGGCTGACATTTGAAAGCCCAGAGTAACAGGCTGACATTTGCTCTTGTTCATTCACTGTCCTCTGTTATTCTCGAGAAGGAAGTTCAGTTGATGAAGGGAGTCTTTAGGAGAACAAAAAACTAAGCATGAGTGTATGCTGTTTAAGTGGGAGCGTTTTGCTTTGTTAAGATGTTTTTAAATTTATAGAGCGTAATGTCAATTGATAGAAAACACAAAAGATTAATCGTCTACATGTAACTCCTGCTGTGAGTTGAAGCAAAGGTTTTCAAAGTAAAGATGTGTCCTTGAGACAGTAGTGAGAGGATAAAAAAACATGCGTATTAAACACCTGCTTATTGTTTGTATGGTGAAGTAAAAAAAATACATTGGGCTCTGTACTATGTAGAATATTATGATATTGCCAAAGTTTTGACATATGAATATGCAATCTGTATTACTTCCTGTTCATATAGGAGTTTCATAAGGTTTGATTTTAGGGTCTTTTGATGTTTACTTTATGTATATAAATGGTTTCTGTGACTGTAAAAACATTTAAACTTTCATGGAACTTTATAGTTGTAACCACCAAGCATTTGCACTGCTGCAGTCTGATATCTATAAATAGTACTGATAGAACATAGTACTGATAGAACATAGGCTGATAGAACATAAGCTGTAGAGAAATTAGTTAGAAGAATAGAAGACAAATAGTTGCTAAATATTCCTGGAGGATTGGAAAAGCCATATTCGTTAGAGGAATGCCAGATACCAAATACAATCAATCAAATATATCTCCTCAAGCCCATTTCACAGTTGTCACAAAGTGCTTTTACAGACACCCAGTCTGATTGAGCAAGCGACAAGAGTTGATATTCAGTGGAATAGTTCCGTAGCCTTTGGAGGAATAGCAGACACAGGAATAGTAGAATAGAAGAATAGCATATAGAGCGACTGTTCAGTAGTAGTGGTTTCAGAGGACAGAGGCTGTGATCATCTGATCTGTTCAGTAGTAGTGGTTCCAGAGGACAGAGGCTGTGATCATCTGATCTGTTCAGTAGTAGTGGTTCCAGAGGACAGAGGCTGTGATCATCTGATCTGTTCAGTAGTAGTGGTTCCAGAGGACAGAGGCTGTGATCATCTGATCTGTTCAGTAGTAGTGGTTCCAGAGGACAGAGGCTGTGATCATCTGATCTGTTCAGTAGTAGTGGTTCCAGAGGACAGAGGCTGTGATCATCTGATCTGTTCAGTAGTAGTGGTTCCAGAGGACAGAGGCTGTGATCATCTGATCTGTTCAGTAGTAGTGGTTCCAGAGGACAGAGGCTGTGATCATCTGATCTGTTCAGTAGTAGTGGTTCCAGAGGACAGAGGCTGTGATCATCTGATGCCAGTGGGAAGAGAGAGAGAGCATCAAATTTATGACTCATATAATTGTATGCCCGCCCCCCCCATCTGCACACACACACACACACACACGCACGCACACACACACGCACACACACACGCACACACACACACGGCATCTGCTGCGGGAAAAAAGTCAATTTCAGGCTTTGCTTGCTGTGGATATCCTATTAGCTATAGAGCAGCAGTGAGTAGGCTAGACAATACTGTATGCTGAGTGTGTGAGTGTGTGTGTTTGTGTCCTCCCCCGAGTGTGTGTGTTTGTGTGTCCCCCCCGAGTGTGTGTGTTTGTGTCCTCCCCCGGGAGAAAGAAGTCCCAATCAGACACAATGTGGACCTTCAAGTGAGGTGGCATTGCTGTTTGAACAAGTGTTCAGGTCAATTGAAAAGGCACGTCGTTCAACCCGTGTTCTTGAATTGTGAATAGTGCCTTCATTTCAGATTTGTTAGGACCTTTCTTGGTCCAGGAGTATCTATCCACCGTAAAAAGGCTTTTGATGTGACATCACTACTGGTGGGGTTTTACACTTGAGCGCACTCAAGTTGGATTAATACATTTTGTTTAAATATGTAGAAGGCAGTGATAAGCATGAATGTTTATAGTCTAAATTTTAATTTGGTCGACTTAACAGGAAGTGTAAGATATGCTGGCACTTTATTCCAACACTGTTCAGCATAATTTTTAAACGCCGACTAAACATCTTAACAGTTCTAGCCTAGTACTGGCCTAGTACTGTCAAGTACTGTCCTAGGACTCTGATGACATGTTTTCTTCTCAGAAGGCCCATTTAGTAAGGTAATGATTCAGTCATTTAGCTAGTTAGATTGTCAGCCTGTCAGCTAGTCAGCAGGTCAGCCCAGTCACCCATTGAATTACATTTGAACAGGGCCAATTTGCTTGAAAAGTAAAAGCAGGTGAGTGTTTAGTCATGAGGGCCTGAACAGAACCTGGCCATATTATTCACCAACCTGATAGGTTTGTCATCACCATGGCTACTGGGAGCTATGTGTGTCATCTAATGGCTCTAACACCTGTCATCAAATGAGTCATCAAAATCATCAACACATCAACCAAACAGACCTTTTTATTATTCGCAGTTTAACACTGGAGTTCTTAACACGCTACTGATGAACAATTACACAGCGCTCCAGGCTAAAAATAATCTCATATAATAGCAGAACAAAACTAGCTCAGAGACAAAATGATCTTATGCTGCTGCCGAGCAGTATGTCTCAGGACCTAGGCTGAAGAAAAACAGCAGTATGTCTCAGGACCTAGGCTGAAGAAAAACAGCAGTATGTCTCAGGACCTGAAGAAACGGAAAAACAACAGTATGTCTCAGGACCTAGGCTGAAGAAAAACAGCAGTATGTCTCAGGACCTAGGCTGAAGAAAAACAGCAGTATGTCTCAGGACCTGAAGAAACGGAAAAACAGCAGTATGTCTCAGGACCTAGGCTGAAGAAAAACAGCAGTATGTCTCAGGACCTAGGCTGAAGAAAAACAGCAGTATGTCTCAGGACCTGAAGAAACAGAAAAACAGCAGTATGTCTCAGGACCTGGATAGAACCATAGTGAACAATATGTTTCAGGACCTGGACGAAAGAAATAATATAACAGTGTGATTAATCACAAATGACAGGTCTGCTATTTCTTATGCTATATTTCTTTATTTTATTCTGTATTTTGTTCTCAAACGCAGACACATACACACATTCACACATACAGAAACACACACACGCGCACACATACACATACAGAAACACACACACATGCACACATACACACCCACACATACCCATACACACATACAGAAACACACGCACACATACACACTCACACATACACACTCACACTCATCAACAGACCGATACACAAACATACACACACATGTCGATACAGCTGGCTCCGTGTTTCACAGCCTCAGCTCTGACAGTTAGCCAATACCCATTCAGAAAAATATGGCTAGACATATATAGACAGGGACAGAGATATGGGTAGACATATATAGAGACAGAGATATGGGTAGACATATATAGAGACAGAGATATGGGTAGACATATATAGAGACAGAGATATGGGTAGACATATATAGAGACAGAGATATGGGTAGACATATATAGAGACAGAGATATGGGTAGACATATATAGAGACAGAGATATGGGTTGACATATATAGAGACAGAGATATGGGTAGACATATATAGAGACAGAGATATGGGTAGACATATATAGAGACAGAGATATGGGTAGACATATATAGAGACAGAGATATGGTTAGACAAATATAGAGACAGAGATATGGGTAGACATATATAGAGAGAGACAGAGATATGGCTAGACATATATAGAGACGGAGATATGGGTAGACATATATAGAGACAGAGATATGGGTAGACATATATAGAGACAGAGATATGGGTAGACATATATAGAGACAGAGATATGGGTAGACATATATAGAGACAGAGATATGGGTTGACATATATAGAGACAGAGATATGGGTAGACATATATAGAGACAGAGATATGGGTAGACATATATAGAGACAGAGATATGGGTAGACATATATAGAGACAGAGATATGGTTAGACATACATAGAGACAGAGATATGGGTAGACATATATAGAGACAGAGATATGGGTAGACATATATAGAGACAGAGATATGGGTAGACATATATAGAGACAGAGATATGGGTAGACATATATAGAGACAGAGATATGGGTAGACATATATAGAGACAGAGATATGGTTAGACAAATATAGAGACAGAGATATGGGTAGACATATATAGAGAGAGACAGAGATATGGCTAGACATATATAGAGACGGAGATATGGGTAGACATATATAGAGACAGAGATATGGGTAGACATATATAGCGACAGAGATATGGGTAGACATATATAGAGACAGAGATATGGGTAGACATATATAGAGACAGAGATATGGGTTGACATATATAGAGACAGAGATATGGGTAGACATATATAGAGACAGAGATATGGGTAGACATATATAGAGACAGAGATATGGGTAGACATATATAGAGACAGAGATATGGTTAGACATACATAGAGACAGAGATATGGGTAGACATATATAGAGACAGAGATATGGGTAGACATATATAGAGACAGAGATATGGGTAGACATATATAGAGACAGAGATATGGGTAGACATATATAGAGACAGAGATATGGGTAGACATATATAGAGACAGAGATATGGTTAGACATACATAGAGACAGAGATATGGGTAGACATATATAGAGACAGAGATATGGGTAGACATATATAGAGACAGAGATATGGGTAGACATATATAGAGACAGAGATATGGGTAGACATATATAGAGAGAGACAGAGATATGGCTAGACATATATAGAGACGGAGATATGGGTAGACATATATAGAGACAGAGATATGGGTAGACATATATAGAGACAGAGATATGGGTAGACATATATAGAGACAGAGATATGGGTAGACATATATAGAGACAGAGATATGGGTAGACATATATAGAGACAGAGATATGGGTTGACATATATAGAGACAGAGATATGGGTAGACATATATAGAGACAGAGATATGGGTAGACATATATAGAGACAGAGATATGGGTAGACATATATAGAGACAGAGATATGGGTAGACATATATAGAGACAGAGATATGGTTAGACAGACATAGAGACAGAGATATGGGTAGACATATATAGAGACAGAGATATGGCTAGACATACATAGAGACAGAGATATGGGTAGACATATATAGAGACAGAGATATGGTTAGACATACATAGAGACAGAGATATGGGTAGACATATATAGAGACAGAGATATGGTTAGACATACATAGAGACAGAGATATGGGTAGACATATATAGAGAGGGACAGAGATATGGGTAGACATATATAGAGAGGGACAGAGATATGGGTAGACATATATAGAGACAGAGATATGGGTAGACATATATAGAGACAGAGATATGGGATGGGTTAGAGGGAATGAGAGGAAATATATGATAGACAGAGAAGGAGATGTAGCAGGAGGACATCCATTTACATGTTAGAACCACAACTGTGCTCCATTTTAGTAGCTGAGTCACCCCAAAGAAAGAGAGAGAGAGAGGGAGGGAGAGGGAGAGAGGGAGAGGTAGAGAGAGGGAGAGAGGTAGAGAGAGGGGGAGAGAGATTGAAACAGGGTGGGGTGGTGGGGTTGTCCAGCTGGATACAGACAGCTGCATGATTCGAATCACAATATATCGAAACAGATTTTTAATCCATAAAGTCTGCCAGTCGATAAATGTAATTTACTAAGTAAAGTAATGCGCTTATCCGGGGTGACGTATAGCAGAGACACATGTGTTGTGCTCCACGCCGGCTGCTGGAATCAAACCCGCGACCCTTACGTTTGTAGAGTAAGTGTCTAGCAACTGATGCTGTTCTTACGTGGCCACACTGGACCTGCAGTGGACTGTGGGTAATGTGAATACATTTCGCTCAGGTGGATCCTGTGTCCATCCATCTTCCTTGACTCCAGAACTAAATTGGAGCTGACCTGTGGCAAATTCAATTAAACGGACATGACTTAGAACGGCCTACATCTGTCTATATGAGGACGCACACCTCACAGTCCATGTCACAGAGAAAGCCAAGCCATGAAGCAACACATGAAATGGAAGAAGTTTGGAATCACCAAGACTCTGCCTGAAAGTGGCCGTTCGACCAAACTATGCAGCCAGACCGGACGTGGTCAGGCAGGTGACCAAGAACTCAATGGCCACTCTTAACAAAGCTTCAGAGTTCATCTACAGAGATGGTAGAACCTGCCAGAAGCACAACCATCTGGGCAGCAGTCCATCAATCAGGCCTTTATGGGAGCGTGGCTAGATGAAGTCAGCCCTGAGCAGAAGGCTGTGAATCTATAGGAGCTTGGTTTGTATTCATAAGCTGAAGTTATGTGTACCTCTGCCAGGTGAGTCCTGATTAGCGAACATGTAAAACGAGCACATTTGAAAGTGACCGCGAACATTTGAACGGTGTATATACATGTTTACTGTGGTAATTGTGTTGGTAATTGGTTTATTAGCACCTCAGGGAGAGAACGAGAGAACGAGAGAAGACTGGGAAAGAGAGAACGTGAAGGATATATATTATAATGAAAATTGATTCATCTGCTTTATTAACTGTTTCCCAAACCGCAGTGCTTCATGGGATGCTCCGTTCATTGATAAATGTGCAACTATTCCCACTTCTAACTTCAGTGAAAGAAAAACAGGAAAATATATGAGAGAGGGGAGAAGATGGAGAAGGAGAAAAGGAGTGGGGAGGAGAGAGGAGGATGGAGGGAGGTAACTGAAGCATTTAGAACAAGTCCGTGCCTGGAGGCGTCCGGGAGGAACGTGACCGCCTTGAAAAGGCTTGTTACAAATATGTTTATACGCCTCAGATAATGTCGCCAAGCTGACGGTCTCTTTCTCTCCCTCGCTTTCTCTCGCCTCCCGCTATTAATCTTTCCCACCTCCCTCCCCCCCGACACACAAACACACGCCAGCCAACTCCCTGTGAGGACCAGAGGTTGTCACAGAGGTTCTCTGGGATGAGTCACACAGACAAATTACAGCATTTCAAACGGCTTTCAGATGACGTGCCTCGCAGTCGACCGTGGAGCGCTGATAACCGATAACAGTCTGCATTCCTACAAGGAGTTTTAGAGGACTCGGCCGTTTGTTTGTCGTGCACAGCGTATCTGTGAATGTGCATCTGTATGTGTGTGTGTGTGTGTCAGTGTGTGTGTGTGTGTCTGTGTGTGTGTGTATGTGGTGTGTGTGTGTGTGTGTGTCAGTGTGTGCATCTGTATGTGTGTGTGTGTCAGTGTGTGTGTGTGTGTCTGTGTGTGTGTGTGTATGTGGTGTGTGTGTGTGTGTGTCCAAGAGATAGGCCTGCAAGTCTCAGCCAAATCGATTAACAGGTCTGCACATGGTGGCTGGCCGAGCTCAAGCTGTGAGGAAGACCGCGCCATTCATAAAATAGTACAATTCCACAACTGCAGTGATTGGCTAGAGGCGTCTGCGGCTCTGATAGGCCAGTAGCTCACACTACTCTGATTGGATGCCTGCTTATCATGCGTCTTGACATGGTCTGCTGTCACTATCGCCCACTCTGGACTTCAGCTAAAACATCACAGCGATGAGGTGGTCACAAAAAAGATATTGTTGTTGTGGAAATGTTGTTGTACAATACATACAGACCAGGAAGTCAATGTAAAGGCTGTTAGACAGTAGAGGACAGACTTGTAAAGGCTGTTAGACAGTAGAGGACAGACTTGTAAAGGCTGTTAGACAGTAGAAGACAGACTTGTAAAGGCTGTTAGACAGTAGAGGACAGACATGTAACGGCTGTTAGTAGAGGACAGGCATGTAAATGCTGTTAGACAGTAGAGCACAGACATGTAAAGGCTGTTAGACAGTAGAGGACAGAGATGTAAAGTCTGTTAGATAATGGAGGACAGACATGTAAAGGCTGTTAGACAGTAGAGGACAGGCATGTAAAGGCTGTTAGACAGTAGAGGACAGACATGTAAATGCTGTTAGACAGTAGAGGACAGACATGTAAAGTTTGTTAGACAGCAGAGGACAGACATGTAAAGGCTGTTAGTAGAGGACAGACATATAAACACTGTATGATAGTGTACTGCCATTGCAACCATGGTGAGATAATAGAGAGCAGATATTTAAAGGTTGTGAGAGGACGATGGACATGATGCTTCATGCAGTTTATAGAAGAGAATACCAGCTGAGCTTTATTTCCATAATCTAATTGTTTATTGATTTAATGTCACATCGTGAGACAGGAGTGGACCACACAGAGACTGGCCGTCTCAAACCGAACAATGGTGCAACGGTCAGAGTGATACTGAACACTTCAATGGTGCAACGGTCAGAGTGGCACTGAACACTTCAATGGTGCAACAGTCAGAGTGATACTGAACACTTCAATGGTGCAACGGTCAGAGTGATACTGAACACTTCAATGGTGCAACGGTCAGAGTGATACTGAACACTTCAATGGTGCACCGGTCAGAGTGACACTGAACACTTCAATCCACGAGGCAGAACGGTTTATACAGCAGACACATAGACTGTACTGTGATCTGTATTACTGTGTGTTTATATTACGTTTAATACCATGTAATAATACCTTAGAATAATTTCTCTCTGTCTGCATTTATTAGAGCAGTAACTGTTCGTAAACATGTTTGTCTACACCTGTGTTGTTAGTGGACATTGTGACAAAATGTAATTTAGTTTTAATTTGATTGTAAAATCCACGGCTAGTCGGTGGCTTTGTGAGACGAGCGATTCAAGTCACATCTCCACAAATGGCTCATGTAAATCTGTCTGGGTGAATTAATGTGCTCTGATTCATGTTTTAGTGAAATAATGAAGTCTCACTGGTGGCAGGAGAAAATGGCCCTGTTGCTGGGGAATTTTCTGGTTAGCTAGGGGCACAGAACCTACGGTGCAGAACATAAGGATGTCCGCCAGAAGTGAACCCAACCTGAAGTATCCATGGAAACTGTTCTAATATCAATGAGTCAATGGTGTGATTTGACTTCCAGCTCTCAGACAGGGTGAAGCTGTAGAAAACTAAATATACACCGATGAGCCAAAACATTAGGACCTGTTGTGACTAATATGCTGTTGGTCCTCCTCCGTGTGCCGATAAAACAGCATCGACCCAAACATGAATGGATTCTAAAAGACGCCAAGATGGAGTCGCCGTAGATCGAAGATGGTCCAGCACATCCGAGAGATGCTCAATCTGATTGAGATCTGGGACATGTGGAGGCCAGGACAGCACCTTCATCGTGTTCCTCAAACCATTCCTGAACAACATGGCAGAGTGGCAGGGCACATTATTCTGCTGATAGGGGCACTGCCATCATGTAATACCATGAAGAGTACCTGGTCTGGAACTATGTTTAGGTAGGTGGCACCTGTCCACATGATTTGACTTGTAGACCTTTTGTTGGTTTAGACCAGACAGGACAGCCTTACACATTTTGTGAAACTCTAAAATGTGACATTCACCTTATATTAGCAAACTATAAAACTGCAAAAGATATTGGCCAGTTTGCAAAATGGGTACATTCGTAAAAAAAGACATCCACATTTATCCATGTAATTATTTAGCATCTTAAATTTTCTACTATAAGTCTTGTGCATGTGTGAGTGTGATATTAGGGTCTGCGCTAGCTGCTGTGTGTGTGTATGTTTGTGTGTGTGTGTGTGTATTTGCTAGCTGCTGTGTTTGTGTATATTTGTGTGTGTATTTGCTAGCTGCTGTGTGTGTGTGTGTGTGTGTGTGTGTGTGTGTGTGTGTGTGTGTGTGTGTGTGTGTGTGTGTGTGTGTGTGTGTGTGTGTTTGTGTGTGTGTGTGTGTGTGTGTGTGTTTGCTAGCTGCTCTGTGTGTATATTTGTGTGTGTGTTTGCTAGCTGCTGTGTGTGTGCGTGCGTGCGTGAGTGTGTGTGTGTGTGTGTGTTTGCTAGCTGCTGCGTGTGTATATTTGTGTGTGTTTTTGCTAGCTGCTGTGTGTGCATTGGTGCGTAAAGGGAGAGTGGGAGATTGATGGCAGGATCTGATGCTGCGTGCACTCATATGAATCGCCTCATCAACTCCCAATTCGCTGCCTGCCACGTCTCTGATGTTTGCCACACAACCCGTCTCTAATGTCTGTCATCTCTGATGTTTGTCGTCTCTGATGTCTGTCGTCTCTGATGTCTGTTGTCTCTGAAGTCTGCCGTCTCTGATGTCGGCCGTCTCTGATGTCTGTAGTCTCTGATGTCTGTCGTCTCTGATGTCTGCTGTCTCTGATGTCTGCCGTCTCTGATGTCTGCCACGCAATCTGTCTCTGATGTCTGCCGTCTCTGATGTCTGCCGTCTCTGATGTCTGCCGTTTCTGATGTCTGCCGTCTCTGATGTCTGCCGTCTCTGATGTCTGCTGTCTCTGATGTCTGCCGTCTCTGATGTCTGCCGTCTCTGATGTCTGCCGTCTCTGATGTCTGTCGTCTCTGATGTCTGCCACGCAATCCGTCTCTGATGTCTGCCGTCTCTGATGTCTGCCGTCTCTGATGTCTGCCGTCTCTGATGTCTGCCGTCTCTAATGTCTGCCAGTTTCTCAGGGGTTCGGAGCACATTTTATTATGGTTAATGCTCAGAGGGTAAATATATAATATGAATCTATGTGTCGCATACATCATCTAAAGACAGTTTGGCATGGTGAAGACAGCCCATTGTGCTCACCTACCATTTGTCTTTAGGATGCTGAGTGGATATTCTTTCCGACAGCCGAGGGGTTAAAACGTGAAGCACCTCTCTGGTGGTTACAGTCCCGTTTCACATCTTTCATTTCCTCATTCGGTCCTTTTATCATGTTAATGAACACTAGCATCTGTCACGATCCTATTGGAGCGACACATTATGTAGATGTGTTACACCCACACACACAGCAAACAGGAAATGCATTTCATTTTAATAATAGTACATTTATAGCAAAATAAATCTCCAACTTGTAAATGAGTCTAATATAGGATGTCAGGTACGAAACATGAAAGATAGGAAACGATTGATAGTAGCAACATTACTCTGGTAGGTGCAGTCTTGTGGGTTATTTGGTGGTGGTTTCCAGTGTGGGGAACTACTGAAATTTCGGATTAACAAATGTGTCTCATTAACACCCAAAATACATATTTGCTAATACGCTACAGACTCACACAAAAAGGATGACATTGCTATGTGTTTCTTTTTCTGAAACAAGAATGTATGACTAGTAAAAGTTGCTAATCCAGCATGTTTTGTACATTTGTTTGTGACGTGCATTCTGTGACTAATTAAAAAACTGAACAGGATACAAGTACAGATGCACAAGTTGCTCACTTATTTATTATCAATGAATTATTATCAATTAATTACCAATGTGCCACAAGGTGATGAGAATTAAGCCGTGCAATGCACTGTTAAATGTTATATTCTAAACTATTTTACAAAAGACAGGCCTACGTGATTTGCTGATTAGCTGAAATGTGAAAGCACACAAGATAAAAAGTGTTATAATGATTAGAAATGACTAAACATGTGTTACCCGTCCTCAATCAGGCCCAAGTGTCTTATGCGTCACTCGTTGTGAGTGAATTCTTCCATTTTTATTTCCATTCAGAGCAGCCGGTCATATAAGAGAAATAATAAAACATCTACGTTATTTGTGGTGCAACAACATCAGTAAAACCTCCTGAAAACTGAGTAGTTAGAGAGTTGGTTACAGTTACAAATACAGCGGGTTTGAATGCTTTAGCCAACATGGTTAAGAATCTGTTGTTATGTTGTTGAGCAAGGTGCTGCACTGAGGACAGACAGGGGACTGACTGAGGACTGACAGGGGACTGACTGAGGACTGACAGGGGACTGACTGAGGACAGACAGGGGACTGACTGAGGACTGACAGGGGACTGACTGAGGACAGACAGGGGACTGAGTGAGGACAGACAGGGGACTGACTGAGGACAGACTGAGGACTGACTGAGGACAGACTGAGGACTGACAGGGGACTGACTGAGGACAGACAGGGGACTGGAATCTTGTTGTATCTGGATGCCGATTTCTCTCGCTCTCACTCTCAAACATGCACTTAGACTGGCATCATGACACTGGACCTGTGTGTGTGTCTGTGTGTGTGTGTGTGTGTGTGTGTGTGTGTGTGTGTGTGTGTGTGTGTGTGTGTGTGTGTGTGTGTGTGTGTGTGTGTGTGCGTGCGTGCGTGCGTGCGTGCGTGCGTGCGTGCGTGCGTGCGTGCGTGCGTGCGTGCGCGGGCGTGTGTGTGTGTGTGTTAGGCATGGCTACACACCCCATTAAGCCAGTGAGAGGGTGCTCTCAGGGATCTTACCCAGAAGCCATAGGAGGTGTTTTTGAATTGGTCGTGTGTATTTGTATGTGTGTACGTTTGTGTGTGTTTGTATGTGTGTACGTTTGTCTGTGTGCTTGTGTCTATTTGTATGTGTGTACGTTTGTGTGTGTGGGCAGAAAGTCTTTATTCATGAGGTCTACATTAAAGCAGATCCATTAGAACTCGTCTTGCTGCATTAGAGGACAGATGCAGAATAGATCTGACCTGAATAGATCTGATCTGGTGAGAATGAATCACAACAGAGTGATCTGACCAATATGGTGAGAATGAATCACAACAGAGTGATCTGACCAATATGGTGAGAATGAATCACAACAGAGTGATCTGACCAATATGGTGAGAATGAATCACAACAGAGTGATCTGACCAATATGGTGAGAATGAATCACAACAGAGTGATCTGACCAATATGGTGAGAATTCATTATATCTCTCGCTGTACACAGTCTCTCTTTTTCTCACTCTCCCTGACAGTTAGACATTGGACGATGCAGTCTTTGTTTTAACCTTGCTAATGTACACCTGAAAGAAATAGAGAGAAAAATACAGAGTGGATGAAAAAGGGAGAGAGAGAGAGACAGATGGAGGAGAGACAGTGGAAGAGAGAGAGATGGACAGCACGAGAGAGTGGAAGAGAGAGAAAGGTGTGTGTGCGTGTGTGTGTGTTCCATTAAATACAAGTGTCCCGGTGCTAATCTGTGAGAGTGGCCAGGCGGAGGGACGTGAGTCAGCGGGCAGGCGAATGCGCAGGCGCGGGCAGGCGTGGGGGTACAGGTCTAATGCTGAGTGGCAGCTGATAATGCCAAGCCGTTATATCAGCATCTGCCCTGTGGCTCTCCGCTTCTCTCCCAAGCTCATATACACACTTTCACACACACACATGCACGCGGTGCATTCCGTGGCGCGTGCAGCACCCTCTCTCTCTCCCCAAGCGCATGCACGCACCTGCACGCGGCTGTAATAACGCAGAGGTCGCACAGCGCCTCCGGCTATCACAATAAATGATAACTCCATCTGATCTGCACACAGCCATGTTACACTCTGAGACAAACCCGGTGGTTACATCTGCAGGCTGAACAACCGAGCCCGAATATGCGTCACCGTGCGTGAAGAGCTGGTCCACCTGCCAGTAGCGCACACGCACCCGGGAGATGGAAACCAGAGAGACTAGATGAATATCTTCTAGTTCACCCAGAAGAGAACATGTTTAATCTACCCAGAGACAATATAACGGGCTCCATCGTCTCTATCCTGCGGCGCAGTTTAAACGTTACCCTCACCCCTCAATCCTCCCCTCACACGGGTTAGGCTCATAGATAGATTTAGGAATTTGAACAGTAGATTGGACCTTCGCATGGTATTACCTGATTACCGGTAACCCAGTTTGGTCTGAGTATAGCATGGTCCAGTTCGTGATTACAAGTAATTTCAAAACAATTTATATGACTATAGCCAGAACAATATTGAAAAATAAATCATAATTTCGTTCACATTAAAATGTACTATTATTAATAAACTATTATTTACATTCACCCACATCCATACACTTGATAATAGCAGAATGGTATGTTAAATACACCATTTATTAGTAATAAATGCGTAGACACTGATATGACATGATTAATAAGGTTTAATCCATTTTCTCACAAAAGTAAAACACCTTTATTCAGGTACAATTTCTCTCTGACTAACATTTCCTATCGTGGTGAAACTCTGAGGGATTATGACATATCCTCTACATTAATATAATCTCTGTGTGTGGGCCGTGGAGATTGTTCTGCTTAAAATAATAAAACTGCCTATGATAACATAAAATGTACTTATCCACCTGCCTAACAGGGCCTTCAGATGACACTTCACAGTGACGTGGGAGACGCCATTATGCCTGGGTTGAATAAAATCGGATGTTATAACGATACAATCTGGGAATGTCATTAACGCACTGATGAGTCCATGTCCTCCGTATGTATAGGTGCGAATCAGACCTTTAATGTTACATATGTTCCTCCTGGGTTTCTAATATTCGAGCAGTTTAATCTGTGATCGGTGCAGGGATTGTGGTCGCCCCCACTGTTTAAGTTACTCATAATGAGCTTTCTATTAGCCCACCTACCCCACAATATCGCCAAAACACCCACCATAGAAAACAGATATTCTTTCAAGACCGGAGTTATGCATCAACGCACGCAGGAGACACACACACACACACACACGCCGGAGCGCACATATGCAGACACGAACAGACTAAGTAAATTGTATTCATGTTATGTTTTAACAACTTTTTTTCCGGACAAATTGCGTTTGGTACGTTATGTTTCAAAAAGTGATGCATAGAATTGCCATTGGAATATGTTTTATTGTTTTATTGTATGCACATATCGTCTCTGAATTGAGTATATATATATATATATATATATATATATATATATATACTCCCCTAACAATATATATTTACATTTGCCAATATGTAATTAACATGACATATGAATAGATTAAATTAACAATTGAAGAATTTCAAATAATTATTCCCATTGACCAGAGTTGATAAATAAGGTGCTTTGGTTGCATCTTAAATTAAACACTTTTCTTTCATGTCTCTGTAGCGGATGTGAACCCTTAACTTCTACATGTGTGGACATCATGGTTGATATGCCTCCATCCTTAAATGGTTGATATGCCTCCATCCTTAAATGGTTGATATGCCTCCATCCTTAAATGGCTGATATGCCTCCATCCTTAAATGGCTGATATGCCTCCATCCTTAAATGGTTGATATGCCTCCATCCTTAAATGGTTGATATGCCTCCATCCTTAAATGGTTGATATGCCTCCATCCTTAAATGGCTGATATGCCTCCATCCTTAAATGGCTGATATGCCTCCATCCTTAAATGGTTGATATGCCTCCATCCTTAAATGGCTGATATGCCTCCATCCTTAAATGGTTGATATGCCTCCATCCTTAAATGGCTGATATGCCTCCACCCTTAAATGTTTGATATGCCTCCCCCCTTAAATGGTTGACATGCCTCCATCCTTAAATGGCTGATATGCCTCCATCCTTAAATGGTTGACATGCCTCCATCCTTAAATGGTTGACATGCCTCCATCCTTAAATGGCCGATATGCCTCCATCCTTAAATGGCTGATATGCCTCCATCCTTAAATGGCTGATATGCCTCCATCCTTAAATGGCTGATATGCCTCCATCCTTAAATGGTTGACATGCCTCCATCCTTAAATGGTTGACATGCCTCCATCCTTTATGAACTTCAATTAGAATAAACACGTGATTTAAAACATAAAATATAGGCCTACTTCTGCAATAAAAGAGATTGAACGAACAAACGAATTACCACGTCATGTTTTTCTACTGCAAAGAATGATGCATTAAAATATACAAACTATAAAATATTACAAAAATAATCAAGTGGTAAGGATAGTTCCCGGTTAAGCCTGGCGTGTTTCTCAGTAAGAGCCCGCTTAAGACATTTACATCTGAATCAAAAAGGAAAATAGACATACATTCAATTCACTGATCCGCTCAGAGCCGGGGTTAATCACCCTCTATTCATTGGAAGTAAGTGTGCGGTGTCTGTGTGCGTGTGTGCGTGTGTGCGAGTGTGCGAGTGTACGAGTGTATGTGTGCGTGTGCGTGTGTGTGTGTGTAAGAGAGAGAGGGAGAGAGATAACTGGTGATCAGAAGGCCCGTCAGAAGCAGAAAGGGCGGCTGACAGATGGAAAGGCAGAGACGGTGGGAGACAAAGAGCAGAAAATTGAGCGAGTCCAGGAAATGGAGTGGAGATCCAGCAGTGGAGCTGCATCATGTGCGTCACGGTTGCTCATGCGGCCCGCCTGCAGGGTCCCTCCGCGGAGGATCAGTACAGACACCGCAAACAGGCGTGAGAGTAGAACCAGCCTAAGTAATTGCGCTCTAACAGCCGGGGTACAGCTCGGGTACAGAGGCACGAGTCATTCGGTCACTGGGGCACGTCATCAAATCCCCCTAATTGGATACCCGAGACAGCCCTGTGGTGTTCCCCTCTACTGCGGGACACCACGCTGATATAGAAGGGAACACAATAACCTGACATGTAACACCTCTGTCAGAAAATGTCTGCCTCCACGGCCTCTCAATGGTTTCCTGGCTTCATTGAGGAAAAGTACAATTCCATTCATGCCATTTCCGTCCATTCATCAGCGCACGCGCCAGCAGGCTCTCCGAGTCCCCATCCACACACAAACATTGTTATCAATGGAGCTGACGTCACGGTGCCGCACCACGGGGGGTCGGGGAGGGGGGGTAGCCTATATAAGGGAGAGATGCGCTGGCCGGGGTGCTGAAAATACCCACTCAATACGCACCGATGCGACAACTACAGTGTCTCAGACCGTTGTTCATCGGGGGAAAATACATGAAACTTTGAACGCACATTATACAAACACACACCGGTCGATTTGACAGTCCGACTGCCGTGGTGAAGCAAAAACCTATAAAAAGTTGACATTGTTTATTAATGATTTATGAAGTGAAGACTGAGAGACTATCAGAGGTGCGAGATACAGCTGTTCTGC
Source organism: Dallia pectoralis (assembly GCA_029465975.1). NCBI lineage: Eukaryota > Metazoa > Chordata > Actinopteri > Esociformes > Umbridae > Dallia > Dallia pectoralis. Next base: position 16,377,758 of record CM055746.1, on the reverse strand, counting down.
CTGGGACCACAGGTGAGTTCTTCATGCCTTCTGATAGAGACACCTCCTCATTGATGCTCCTATATTCTCTATTTCTCGTATAGAGACACTTCCTCATTGATCGCTCCTATATTTTCTCTATTTCTGTTTCTCCTTCATGCCCACACCCGATGCAGTAACGGTTCAATCTGACGTATTTGTAACGAAACTATACTTTAGGTAACTTCAATGAGAAGTAAATGATTTGCATTGGGTGATTAATTGTCTGCGTGTTGATATTATTAACAAGATAACTAATAATAAAAAGTAATATAAGGTATGCACTTGTCATAGGTTTGAGGGGAAATTATATGGTGGGAAAATATAACATATAGTGGATGAATTTACAGACGGAATAAAGCGTTATAAGAGTGCGCACAATAGCCCACGGGGGGCGGTGCGGATATGTTCTGCTGGTTGGACATCAGACTCTTAACATCTATTAGGTTACCATAAGGGCTTTACATTTGGTGTATTGTAGTTTTACTGCACTGAGGTACGTTTGCTTGGGTTATGAACAATCTGCATATTACGTTTGAAGTTGTCTTTGGGTGGTTGACAGCGAGAGTTTTGTCTGAGCGAATGTAGAATTATACCCGTAATATCCTATACCTGTTATACCTGTTTATAATTCGAAATGTCAATAAACGCCACACTTAGGCCTCTATTATTTAAGTAAATCATTTCGCAGAAGCTTCTATTCGGAGTTGATTCATTTAATTAATTTATTGACCCTTAAAATAATTTAGCAATTCAGTCATACATTAAAAAATAATTATGCTATAAAAAATAATAAACAAAATATCCCTATAGCCTACTGGAAGACATACTATAAATGTGTGCATTTGGTGCTGACGGTGTGTTTTATTTCACCACATCAAAAGCCCGTTTGGTCTATATATTTAAATATCTCAATGGCTGACGGTTAATATTTGCTTTCCCTCAAACGTGCGTATATGAACGAATTTTCCCCAGAACGATGCCTACATTTTCATAATTATCTGGTTAAAAAAATGTCCGTATTTAAAAATAATTCCGGCAATTCACCATCGGATGTGCTGTGTTGCTTTGTATAATATTGATATGGGGTGGAGAGGACTGCGTTCTTCTCTCACCCCTCCGGAATATGTGACCACCCCTAAAACCAGCCCCCACTACACACACACATCTGGAGCAGACCGGTAGTATTTATCCGCCCTACATACCTGCGGTTTGACTTCAGACAGAGACGTGAGGTCTCATAACAAACTTTGCATTGCACAGCTATAAACCCAAATGAGCCTCGGGTTCACTCAGACACTTATACACATGAACGCGCTATACGGTTCTCCTGCGCAGGCGGACGGACTCGGGCTCGTGTCCATCTGGAGGCGTATAGGAATTCACCCGAGGCGCGTGCGTGCCGCAGCCAGACGTATTGGTCACGAGCAGCTTGGTTTTGGGAGCGTGGTCCATTTGACGTCCTCTGTATGACGGGTTGTAGTGGTATTATGCCTTGGTTCTGAGAGTCTGGTCCATTTGCTGTTCTCTGTCACCAGTATGACGGGTTGGTAATATTCCTTGGTTCTGAGAGTCTGGTCCAGTGGCGGTCCTCTGTATGACGGGTTGTAGCATTAATATGCCTTGGTTCTGGGAGTGTGGTCCAGTTGATGTCCTCTGTATTACGGGTTATGTATAGCGGTAATATTCCTTGGTTCTGAGAGTCTGGTCCATTTGCTGTACTCTGTATGACGGGTTGTAGCATTAATATGCCTTGGTTCTGGGAGTGTGGCCCAAATGCCTTAGTGGCTGAAGTGAAAATTGGCATTTAGCGCAAGGACAATATGGATGCACGTCGTTTCTATTTAGAAATACTAATGATAAATCTTACCATAATGTGTGCATTACAAACACATCAGATGACAAGGTTACAAAAACTCAGCAGTGGAATTTTTCTTCTTCAATTTAGACTGGTAGCAGGGAGTCGAACCCAGAGCAATTTGGGTACAATATCAAATATGGTTGAACGGGTTCTTGCTCAGGGTCAGCATGTTATGGACCTGGACGGCTCAGGGATGCGATCCTGAAACCCTCAGATTACTAGACATGCCGATATCTGCAGCACGTATCTATGGATGGGTCTATTATATCAATTATTATATCAAACAGTAACTCGGATTATTGTTTCACTGCTCCTTAATCATATTCTGTTATTTTTAATTCGGAGAAAGAGATACATCGATAAATCGTGTTTATGTAAATGAAATATAAAACGATTTGTTATTTTGATTTTCACATGAGGGTGGGGCTTAATCTGGAATGCCTTTCATTGGTCAAATGGAGAGCGAACGTGTTCTGTCTGATCAGAAGAGCATCCAGTCCTTTTTCGTAATCGTATTCATATGCTGGATATCAGTTCATCTAGATAAACGGCCGAAACAATTATAATGAAAAATAAATGCATAACATTTATAATATTTTTCGACTTCTTAAATTAATGAAGAGCATTATATCTACTATTTATAACTTTATTACTAACTCAAATTCACCTGTTCTATGACATTTTTCCATTTCCATTTTATATTTGGAATTATAATATAGTCACAGGAATGATAGTGATTACTGATCTATAATGTTACTGCTGTAAAGACTGTTTTCCACTGACCTAGGCCTAAACTATTTAACGGAATATTATACATAATAAAAAAGACTGCATTATCAATTGATATCAAAGGATCCAGCCGTCTGAATAAATACTTGGCAGTAATTACTGTGCTGCCAGCCAGCAGGTGTGCTGCCAGCCAGCAGGTATATATTCTGCCAACCATCAGGTATATATGCTGCCAACCAGCAGGTATATATGCTGCCAACCAGCAGGTATATATGCTGCCAACCATCAGGTATATATGCTGCCAGCCAGCAGGAATATATGCTGCCAACCAGCAGGTATATATGCTGCCAGCCAGCAGGGGGCAGCGTGGAACATTGCAACGTCATCCACTCACTTTTTACGCTTTGAACGTTTTGCGAGCTTGTCATTAACCAGCTGGTGTTATGAATGGAGAGCATGTCCGGTGTAGTCTGCTCAAAGTGACCTGCTGCTGATTGGAATAATCCTACCTGCCCAACTCTCTGGAGCACCTTGCAAAGCACATTATTCTGGTTGTGTTTTTATCCGAAGACACGATCTTGAAGGCCTCTTTATTCTTTCTAATCCCCACGCACGGATCACACTTTACATTGGGATATAGTGCCTGTTTTACCTATGTTATACTTCATTGAAGTCCCTTATGACCTATCCGAGCAGTTTGGAAGATTTGGAAACTTCACAATTCTTCAAGAAATTTTGCCCGGCAGCCAATCATTTTAGAAGCTTTTCATTTTTTAATTGGCTAAAATCAGACTACAGCCGGATACCATAATTCCCTGTCAACAAGGCAAACCAAACCTTTTTATAGTCGAATCATTTTAATCTTTAAAAAACATTGTTCGACCCAATTGCGTGATATACAAGTTGTTATCTATGCACTTTTTATCGCGGAAACCCCTCATAAACTCGATAAACAGTCAATAAACAGATAATTTCCATATCAATCAATCACGCAGCTCGGATAAACCCAGTCGGCCTATAGTCTGTCTGTATCTCCATTCGACCCATACAGCTCCAACAACAGTTGTAATAATAATCGAATAATATAAGGGCAACAATATTAAACATGACATGTCCAAGCTGGATTTGAACTATATGGTCCCGCATACCTTGATGCCAAGGGTTCCCGTTGTTCTGTATACTTTATATATATTTATATATAGAGATATATTTAGATAACCGTGTCAATAACAGCTGTTATTAGTCAATACACAATTGTGTTGTTGCCTCCATTTCATAAGATTCAGATTTGATAGATAATCGGTAATTAAAATGAAGTTAAATGGTTGAACTCCAATTAAACAATGTTTTGTCTGACTAATATCCTGACGTTTCGTTTTGTGGCTATAATCCACATGTGAAAATAGAAAAAAAGAATTGGATTAGTAATGTTTCAAATGAAATTCAATCTGTTTTTCCGTTAGAAAATCCCAGAAAAACAGGTTAAAGGTTGTCCAGAAGAACGCGGATCCATTAAACACAATTTCTAATGTTCTAAGTTAGGAACATAAAGCAAAAATGGCAGTATTCTCCAAACTTAAACGGAAAACATATGATGGGCATTGAAACTTTGATTTGACTGTTAAATTGTTTCTGATGTCATCATAAGGTTTATATGATAAGTACAAGCATTTGGTCATTAAATAACGTTTATTGACTGAGGAAATGGATGTAAGCGCTTTGTCATATTTTGTGCATTTTGTTTGTTGGTTTTTCGATTGTCCGACTGGAACTTCTAATGCATCCTTATGGGCACTGAATAATATTGGTCAAACCTTCTTATAAAAACAACTGGCCCAACATTTCTAAAGTTATTCCTAAAATTATAATTAAAATCTTTTGCTCCCATGTTTATGTCCCCAGATAGTAGGTAACTTTAATTGTTGTAAGCCATATATTTGTTGTTTTGTTATTTATTATTTTTCCTGTTATTGTTTCATGGCACCTGGTTGCTTCAACATTAAATGTTGAAATCCCGTTTAAAGAAACCTCGGTGTATTTTTCTGTTTCTATAACATAAAGGGATAGTTGCATATTTTGGCAATGAGGCTATTTAATCCCGATAGTCAGATGGCTTGTAATGGAAAAAGCTAATCTATTGTTGTCACAGGCTACTCAGCATTCACGTCTGAAATCCTGCAGATACAGAAAATCTACTATCAATGTAATATCTAGGGTTACATATAGGCTCGTTATCAGCAACCACCAGTCATGTCTTCCAACGGCACACTGTGTTTGCTAATCCGAGTTGATATCTGGAATATACACTATTGTGTAGTGTATATTGGAAAATACACTATCTGGAAAATACACTATTGTGGGTTCGATTACATGTTCAACATTTTCTTAAAGTTGTTATTCGTGTTCTGAGAAATTAAGGCGAGAAATCACAAGCCCTTTGAAGATCTCATACAAAGCTTGGTATTACTTATTTCACAGAACAGCGCTAACAGGCTTGAACCAAAATAGAAAGAAGAGTGGGAAGCCTCGGTGCTCAACGGAGCAACAGGACAGATACATTAAAGTGTCTAGTTTAAGAAACGGACTCCTCACAGGTCCTCAACTGGCAGCTTCGTTAAATACAACCAGCAAAACACCAGCCTCAATTTCAACAGTGATGAGGCGACTCCAGGTTGCTGGCCTACTAGCAGAGTTGCAAAATTGCATATAACAAACCATATTTCAGAGTGCCCAATTGAAAGAAGACATTAACATGAACAACAGAATACACACACACACTGGACAGATTAATGGCTGAAAAATATGTTATGGACTCACACATCTAAGAGGTGTTCAGATCACAAGGAAGAACATTCATGAGCTGCAGACCGAATTGACTGGTGCTGGAGGAGTGCGTGACACCATCCGACAAGCATGGTGGAGGCAATGTGATGTTCTGGGGGTGCTTTGGTGGTGGTACAATGGGAGATTTGTACAGAATAAAAGGGATTTGAAAATAAATATTGTCTCTCTATGTCATATAGACATGACATCTGGTCAGAATGTAATATTGTATCTCTATGTTATAATGACATGACATCTGGTCAGAATGTAATAATGTATCTCTATGTTATAATGACATGACATCTGGTCAGAATGTAATACTGTATCTCTATGTTATAATGACATGACATCTGGTCAGAATGTAATACTGTATCTCTATGTTATAATGACATGACATCTGGTCAGAATGTAATACTGTATCTCTATGTTATAATGACATGACATCTGGTCAGAATGTAATACTGTATCTCTATGTTATAATGACATGACATCTGGTCAGAATGTTATACTGTATCTCTATGTTATAATGACATGACATCTGGTCAGAATGTAATACTGTATCTATATGTTATAATGACATGACATCTGGGTAATGTTATACCGTATCTCTATGTTATAATGACATGACATCTGGTCAGAATGTAATACTGTATCTCTATGTTATAATAACATGACATCTGGGTAATGTTATACTGTATCTCTATGTTATAATGACATGACATCTGGTCAGAATGTAATACTGTATCTCTATGTTATAATGACATGACATCTGGGTAATGTTATACTGTATCTCTATGTTATAATAACATGACATCTGGGTAATGTTATACTGTATCTCTATGTTATAATGACATGACATTTGGGTAATGTTATACTGTATCTCTATGTTATAATGACATGACATCTGGTCAGAATGTAATACTGTATCTCTATGTTATAATAACATGACATCTGGGTAACGTTATACTGTATCTCTCTTTTTGCAGGTGCCTGTCCCCTTTCCTGCCTGATCTGCATGGTCATGACCAATCGCCACGCCCCCTACACAGCCCGATTCATCCTATTGGTCCTGCTCACTGTCACTCCACGGCTTGCCGCCTCCCCCGTGGGTGGGGAGGGAGGTGATGTGGAGGGTCGGTCCAGGACTCTCCTCAACGATGACAGCCTCAGCCCCAGCCCCCCTCTTTTCCCTCCGGACGGGAACCAGAGAGCGGACCAGGGACAGGACGTCCCGTCAGACATGGACCCAGCCAGGGCTCTAGCCTCCATACTGCTACAGGCTCTGGATCAGGGTGGGAGAGCAGAGACCCAGGGGAGATTGGGGGAGGAATGGAGGAGAGGAGATGGGGAGCAGGACCCAGTCCTTGTGGAGAGGAGAGGGGTCGAAGAGATAATGGGAGAGGTTGGGAGTGAGGAGGAGGAGAGAAGGAGGATGGACGAGCTAGGAGCAGCCCTGATGGGGGTAGCTGTGGGAGAGGAGTTTAGAGAGAGGGTGGAGGAGAAAGAGAATGAAAAGATGGTGGACAGAGCTGGCGAAGGAAGTGAGGAGGGAGGAGAGCAGAAGGAGGAAGAAGAGGAGGAGGAAACGGAGGAGGATAGAAAAGGAGGAAGGAGATTGAGAGGTGAGGATAAGAGAGGAATGGAACATTTGATAGGAGATGAAGAAAGACCCAGTGACCCGACCGTCCAGCGGGAGGCTCGAGGCTACTTCCAGAACATAGACCTTGGTCTCCAGGACAACGAGATTCTTCCTCCCCTGAAAGGGTACAAAGACTACAACACTCAGCTGGCCCAGGCTGGCAAAAAGCTGCACTGGCAGGAGGAGCGGGCACGCAACACTCCCCTAGGGGGCAACTTCATGGACGACTTTGAGAATGAAGCAGAAGAGGAGGAAGAGGAGGTGGAAGAGGAGGAAGAGGTTCTGTCGAGGGCGGAGGAGGAGGCGCGGGCACGCGCAGAGAAGCAGGAGGTGCAACGTCAGCAGGAGGAGGCGGAGCGCGCCAGGGAGGAGGAGCAGAGGCTGGCAGACATTGCTTCTGACATGTTGCTCCAGTACATGGGGAGGAAAAAGCAGACTGTGGCCTTCCATGCAAGCCGACAGAAGACCGGAACCAGTGCAGTAGAAGACAAGCGCTCAGAGGAGGTGCTCACCGAGGAGATGGACCAGCAGATGATCGACAGGCTGATTGAGATCAGTAGCAAGCTGCACCTCCCGGCGGACGACGTGGTCCAGATCATCTCCGATGTAGAGAAGAAGAAGAAGAGGAAAGAGCTAATTCCGCCTAGCATCCCCGTTGCCCCGCGCTACCGGCCACTCGTCCCGCCTCCCCTGGCAACGGGCCCGAGGTACCACAGCGCTGCCTCGTCGAACAAGAAGGACCCCTATTACTGGACCTCCAAAACCAAGTGGAACAAGGACCAAGCCAAGACCAAGGCCTACAAGCAGGATTATTGGTTCAAGCCGCACAAACAGAAGGATGTCTGGTTTAAACCCCAGAAACAGAAAGACTATTGGTTCAAACCCCAGAAAGAGAAAGACTATTGGTTGAAACCCCAGAAACAGTTCCTAGCCTTCCCCTCCTACCCGTACTACCAGAAGCCATACAGAGCCTACTACCCAGTGTACTTCCCCTACCCCAAACCTCAATACTACGACAAGACGTCCATGGGGGAGGAGCTACCCTATGGCCCACCTGCGGAATTCGAGATCCAGCCAACCAGACGCAGGCACAGGGCAGGTGACAGGGCCAGAGGGGGAAATGGGCGTGGCTGGAGAAAGCAGCCACTCCCCCCCCGTCTCCCTTCCTCCCCCTACATCTCCAATTACATCCTGCCACACCCCCGGACATACCAGCCACTCCCCCCGGCCAAACCACCCGCTCCTAAAATCATGGGCAGGCGTCCTACCTACTACTACCCTCCCCCGGGGCTTAGGGGCTTGGGCGTGGCCAGGGGCGTGGCAGGAGTCGGGGTGGGAGGAGACTATGAAGAGGACGATGGACTGGTTCAACAGGTGGACAGTCAAGAGGAGCTGGAGAATTTTATTTCCAAAATATACATGAAACGCAGAATGTACTAGACACAAAGCTAGACCCACAGGGCGACACACAAACATCACTGCAGGATATAAGAGAGAGGGTGGATAAGATTGAGTGAGGGTGGGAGGGTGGGAGGGTGGGTGAGAGGGAGGGAGGGTGGATGGAGGAGAGCCTGTGTGGGTTTCTGGGGGAGGGGGGTAATAAAGAGTCTGGGGTAAATGTATAGAATAAGATGGAGAGATGAGAGAGGGTGGTGGAAAGATTGCTTTTCTGTTGTTTTTCCACAATGTCGTTTTTGATTATTTGTGATGTGGGGAGGATGTGGCGGGAAGTACTAGAGAGGTGGACTGTTCCATTATTTGTGATGTGGGGAGGATGTGGCAGGAAGTACTAGAGAGGTGGACTGTTCCATTATTTGTGATGTGGGGAGGATGTGGCAGGAAGTACCAGAGAGGTGGACTGTTCCATTATTTGTGATGTGGGGAGGATGTGGCAGGAAGTACTAGAGAGGTGGACTGTTCCATTATTTGTGATGTGGGGAGGATGTGGCGGGAAGTACCAGAGAGGTGGACTGTTCCGTTGTCATGGTGAGTCAATGCAGGAAGATCAGCTGGGTGTTTGGTCTCGTTCAGGTCCGTCCCCAATGTCCGGGGGCACATCCACCTGACCCACTGGCTTTACAGAAACCGGAATTAACCGGATGCCGACAGCAGGAGACTCATGTTTACAGAATCATCTGCTGTTGTTTCTTTCTTCGGGGAAACGTTTGTCGTCGTGATTTTCTGTTCACATCAACACATTTCTTTTTACCAATGTGCCAAACACATTTACACATTCCAGTATCCCATGGATAACAGGGGTTTTCTCCACCGTTTCAGAGCTGTTCAATTATGGTTCAAATGCCACAATAACTCTAGCAGGCCAACCTGCAAGTCACAATATGGACATTTGTCATTTCTGTTAAGCACAAGCTGATAGAGCTCCTTGTAATGGGCGTGTCTCTACATGACACATTCCCAAACATGCACATTCATCACCTCTTTCCCAATCTTCCATGTCACAGCAACCAGACTTTCTATACTATCTTCTATAGATATAGTGACCATAAGAAGGGGAACATGGTAAACGGGGTGAGCTCAGACAGCGTCACCTGATAATTCTGCACGTCTTTCTACTTGCAACTATGAAAAAAAAAAAAAAAAAAAACTTTACAAAACTTTACAACAAAAAAAACATCCAGTGAGGAGAAATGAATTGTGCGCCGTTTGTTTCTCTGGTTAAACTGATTTATAAAAAAGTGATACCTGGGGCCCAGACAAAAGCTCCATCCTGTGAAAGGACCGTTGTGTTGTTTGTGACAATGTCTATTTTGGGCTTGTAAGATGTACAGTTCATGTGAAATAAATGCCCATGTGCAATGTGTACATAAACGCATGACAATGACTAGTTTTGCTATGAAAGAAAAAAATAAAAGCAACTATTTTATTAAAGTTCAGTTTTATAATACCTTTTTGGACAGAGTTTGAGTCAAAGTAGTTTTATATTGCATTATAATAATATGTTTTGTATTCCACCATGAATGTAATGCACAGTGGAGTTATATACTATAGAATAGAGTTTAATGTTACTCAGTATAGGTTATAATGAAAACAGGGAAGTTCGTTGCTCGCAAATGTTTATATTACACATTTGAGTTGATAGATATAAAACAGAGATTAGCTTTAATCAACTAGTACAATATATATAAAAAAATGGAGGGCGTTGAATCACACTGGTACGATAATCCGAACATGCCAGGATGTGACAGTATAAAGGGCAATGAATCCCACTGGCACGAAAATCCCACCACACCAGGACAGAGATTTTAGGCGTTTTTATAGTTATGTACGGATATATTAGAAATTACATTGACAACCAAGGAGAAAATGTAAATGTATTACACTCAAACACTGATGACACAAAACATTAACACCACTCACAGGTGAAGAGAAAGATGTTAATAATGTCCTAACAAGGGCACGTGTCAAGGTGTGGGTAGATTAGAGGGTAAGACAGGCAGTGGTGAGGACCTATTGGACCTAGTGGTCCAAACAGAGTGTGGGCCAACATTCATTGATGCGCAATAAAGGCTGTCTTGTCTGGTCACATCCGACAGAAGGTCAACTGTGTTTCAAGCATTGGAACTGGATGTAGCAGGAGCAGTGGAAGACGGTCGCCTAGTCTGCTGAGTCCAGTTCTCTTTTACATGGACAGTCGTGTTTGTCGTCTACTCAGGACGAGATGCATTATGGGAAGGTCGACGAGCCAGTGGAGGGACCCTAGGAATGTGATGCTCTGAGCATCGACCCTCTGTGAATCCCTGGGTTCGGCATTTGAGTGGACGTCAATTTGACAAATACCACCTACCCAAACAATGTTGCAGACCAGGTACACATCTTCCTGGCATTCATAGTCCATGATAACAGTGGCTTCTTTCAGTAAGTTAATGCAGCCTGCAACAAAGTTACAGTCTCACACAGTCACAGATATAATTTACATATGAAGTATGGTAGGGAATGAGTCCTTACTCCAAGTGAAGGAGTTCAAGTACCTCGGGGTCTTGTTCGCGAGTGAGGGAACAATGGAGCGGGAGATTGGTCGGAGGATCGGAGCAGCGGGGGCGGTGTTGCATTCGCTTCACCGCACCGTTGTGACGAAAAGAGAGCTGAGCCGAAAGGCAAAGCTCTCGATCTACCGGTCAATCTTTGTTCCTACCCTCACTTATGGTCATGAAAGCTGGGTCATGACCGAAAGAACGAGATCGCGGGTACAAGCGGCCGAAATGGGTTTTCTCAGAAAGGTGGCTGGCCTCTCCCTTAGGGATAGGGTGAGAAGCTCAGTCATCCGAGAGGAACTCGGAGTAGAGCCGCTGCTCCTTCGCATAGAAAGGAGCCAGTTGAGGTGGTTCGGGCATCTTGTACGAATGCCACCTGGGCGCCTCCCTAGAGAGGTGTTCCAGGCACGTCCAGCTGGGAGGAGACCTCGGGGAAGACCCAGGACTAGGTGGAGAGATTATATCTCCACACTGGCCTGGGAACGCCTCGGGATTCCCCAGTCAGAGCTGGCTAATGTTGCCCGGGAAAGGGAAGTTTGGGGTCCCCTGCTAGAGCTGCTACCCCCGCGACCCGACCCCGGATAAGCGGTTGAAGATGAGAGATGAGAGATGATGAAGTAAATAGGTCCTGTTATGGAATTTTATGATCACTCAAGAAGTTTATTAACATGTAAGTCCTATAGATGTTGTTTAGGCCAAAAGGCACAGAGGAAAGGAATGTTTAGGATAAGTTTTTTGTAGGACAGGAATATAAGTTTCATGATAGGAGACATCTGTCTATTGACCTATTGACCTCTAGAAAGGTCCTGGGGAGTGACCCTCGGGTTTTCCTGACAGCTCCATATGTCATGTTTATTATCCTATAGTTTGGTGAGATCTTCTAAGGACCTCGTCTGTTCTCCATCATCTCTGTTTAGGTTGGTGTGTCAATGAGTGTGCGTAACTTCATTCCTTTAAATACCCCTGCAGAAGTTCTTCTCATGAGGTCAGTCTGATCCAGCACAGGTTATTGTCCTGTTGTCTGATGAAGACTTTCCTCAAAACCTATTCTTTAAGCTTGCTATAGGGATTGATCTGATCAATGCAAAAGCTTAAACCTGTATTTGAGAAATGGTTTCTTACTTGCAATTAAACCTGTTAAAAGTGTCAAACTGTAACATACTCTCGTGCGTCTTACTTCAAGTTCAAATTCAGCGATTAAAGTCTAAAATTTCCACGACAGTCCCAACACAGAACCTTGTGGAACTCCGTTCTTTACAGTAATACATGTAGATTCTATGGCGTCTGCAATAATTAGCTGGAATCAATTGACAATCATCACAGTCAATAGCATCCCCATCTTTATTAGCAGCATATGGGTGATTTTCCATAATTTAAATGACTTCAGAAATCATTGTTAGATAAAAAAAATATGTGTACAAGAAGCCAGATATAAATTGTGCAGCCTTATCCAGCAAAAGTGGTTACATCGAGGCCGTTGTTTTCTTGTCAGTAATAAGTCCTGTCAAAATGTGAGGTTAGGCCTTCCTGGTAAAAATATCTGATACAAGGATCAAAATATGTTTATATTTTCAGCCCCTTACAACATTGAAAAGCATAACGATGAGCAATTTACGCAGGGTTTCTTCAAACAGGTTTACCAACCAGTGCTAGTGGGGGATTTGGGTTCAGATTCCTGGAATCAGTCCCATTTGGCCTGAGGCTACATCGTGCAAAAACGACTTCTACCTAATCAATGTCACCCTGAGGGGAAAAAACCAACCACTCTCACCCACCCATAAGAACAATATGATGAGTTTATAAAATAACAAACCACTCTCACCACCCATAAGAACAATATGATGAGTTTATAAAATAACAAACCACTCTCACCACCCATAAGAACAATATGATGAGTTTATAAAGTAACAAACCACTCTCACCACCCATAAGAACAATATGATGAGTTTATAAAGTAACAAACCACTCTCACCACCCATAAGAACAATATGATGAGTTTATAAAGTAACAAACCACTCTCACCACCCATAAGAACAATATGATGAGTTTATAAAGTAACAAACCACTCTCACCCACCCATAAGAACAATATGAGGAGTTTATAAAATAACAAACCACTCTCACCACCCATAAGAACAATATGATGAGTTTATAAAGTAACAAACCACTCTCACCACCCATAAGAACAATATGATGAGTTTATAAAGTAACAAACCACTCTCACCACCCATAAGAACAATATGAGGAGTTTATAAAATAACAAACCACTCTCACCACCCATATGAACAATATGATGAGTTTATAAAATAACAAACCACTCTCACCCACCCATAAGAACAATATGATGAGTTTATAAAGTAACAAACCACTCTCACCACCCATAAGAACAATATGAGGAGTTTCTAAAAGAACAAACCACTCTCACCACCCATAAGAACAATATGAGGAGTTTATAAAATAACAAAAGAACATATGTTAGGAACTGACTCACGTGAATTTGTTCTTATATGACCAAGTTCCTTTCAAAAGCTTGAAGGAACAACTGTCACCCAGGCAACACCTCAACAAAGTATCCCGACAGATTTGAAAATGAATCCAAACAGGAGAAACAACATAAACCCCATATATCCATCTCACATAGAGAATGTAAACCTGAATAACTCCTGCAGGTAATGTACCCCGAAATACCTCAATACGGAATTATGTAGCCACAAAATAACTCCTATAGTTTATAACTGAGGACCCCAAAATGTCTTCACTCGGCAATAACCATGTGTCGGGAAATAACCGCTGTGAAGAATAAGCATGTACCCTAAAATAAGTGCTTTAAAGAATAAGG
>CM055746.1:16283858-16361358 GCA_029465975.1 Dallia pectoralis | reverse complement strand
AACTCCATATCTGTTGTAAACCTCCATATCTGTTGTAAACTCCATATCTGTTGTAAAACTCCATATCTGTTGTAAAACTCCATATCTGTTGTAAACCTCCATATCTGTAGTAAACTCCATATCTGTTGTAAAACTGCATATCTGTTGTAAACCTCCATATCTGTTGTAAACTCCATATCTGTTGTAAACTCCATATCTGTTGTAAAACTCCATATCTGTTGTAAACCTCCATATCTGTTGTAAACTCCATATCTGTTGTAAACTCCATATCTGTTGTAAAACTCCATATCTGTTGTAAACCTCCATATCTGTTGTAAACTCCATATCTGTTGTAAAACTCCATATCTGTTGTAAACCTCCATATCTGTTGTAAACTCCATATCTGTTGTAAAACTCCATATCTGTTGTAAAACTCCATATCTGTTGTAAACCTCCATATCTGTAGTAAACTCCATATCTGTTGTAAAACTGCATATCTGTTGTAAACCTCCATATCTGTTGTAAACTCCATATCTGTTGTAAAACTCCATATCTGTTGTAAAACTCCATATCTGTTGTAAACCTCCATATCTGTTGTAAACCTCCATATCTGTTGTAAACTCCATATCTGTTGTAAACTCCATATCTGTTGTAAAACTCCATATCTGTTGTAAACCTCCATATCTGTTGTAAATCTCCATATCTGGTGTAAAACTGCATATCTGTTGTAAACCTCCATATCTGTTGTAAAACTCCATATCTGTTGTAAACCTCCATATCTGGTGTAAAACTGCATATCTGTTGTAAACCTCCATATCTGTTGTAAACTCCATATCTGTTGTAAACTCCATATCTGTTGTAAACCTCCATATCTGTTGTAAACTCCATATCTGTTGTAAAACTCCATATCTGTTGTTAATCTCCATATCTGTTTTAAATCTGTAGTGTTTTAGAGTTTGACTGTTCCAGCAAACTTCTTCCTTTCTTTTAGAAGTGTATCGAAAATATTTCTATTTTATTTTTTGGTGTTTCTGGGCACATTTTACTGTTTGTATACTTTACGGAATCAGAAACATATAAGTTTTTGTTTTAAAATGCTTTATTAAGTTTATTAGTTTAGTGACGTCATTTCCACTGCCGGGTCCTCCAATCGTGTCTCGCTCAATGCGCTCAATGCTCAGAACAACTTTGGGCTTGAGCGAGACAGGTATGTTGTAAGTGAGCTCAGAAATAGAGTGTTTAAATGTAATATAATAAGTAAAAATGACGACCAATACCGGTGGATGGCATGTTTTAATGATGGATTGAGTCACTTAGTGTATTGGAATATTATTATTTTTATGTGGATTCCGAGTTTTATGTTAATTAGCCTTTAGTATGTTGGTTCAAATTGCCGCGCGCCGTTTTGAATGGCGGGTTTATAAGGTGGCACAGTTCATTAAATATCATTAATCCAGGGTGGATTACGCTTAAATAACAAAATGCAGTTACTTTTGTCGAAGTATATTGTCTTTATCTGTCTAATATTGTGTATTTGTACTTGTATTGAGGTAATGTAGAGCAGATGCAGTTACAGTATTAATGGGGGCAGGGTTTCACTTTTCTATTCTTTTTACACTCCTCACAGAGACAACAGAATTGAGAGTGTTGAGTGTATTAATCCCTGTCCTGTGTTTAATAAACTGCAGACGTGACCCCCACAAGAGACCGGTGTCGGTGGTTCTTTTGTGGTGCCGGAAGAAATCCGCTACAAATCTCCACATCTGCAGTAAATCTCCATATCTGCAGTAAATTCCATATCTGTTGTAAAACTCCATATCTGCAGTAAATTCCATATCTGTTGTAAAACTCCATATCTGTTGTAAACTCCATATCTGTTGTAAACTCCATATCTGGAAGTTTGCCCAGCTAATTGGATAAAAAGCATCAGTTGTACATATTCAGGTGTTTTACAACTAGAGGTGCGGTTTGGAGCCTTATTGTAGCCAACACAATCACACACACACACACACTCCCAAACACACACAGACATTTGTCATTCTATCCATGCGGGCACCAGATATATAACCCTTCCCTATTCATTAACCATAACCTAAACGTTATATCATATAATTGCTTTATATCTAGCTGGGCCATGAATTCATGTTTCATCTACATTAATGTGAATCAGACACACAGACTCACCATCTGAAGTAGTCAGAAACACGAGTTGGATTGAAGATCTAATAGAAACTGTAGACTTTGTCTCCCTCTAGTGGCTAATCCATGCTATTAACGAGTCTGTAGCCTCACAATAATGCAACGACAATGAAATATTAGAGACCAATGGATCAGAACTGTATACACCAATGGATCAGAACTGTAAACAAAGATAAATGTCATATGGGAAGGGTAAACAAAGATAAATGTCATATGGGAAGAGTAAACAAAGATAAATGTCATATGGGAAGAGTAAACAAAAATAAATGTAATATGGGAAGAGTAAACAATGATAAATGTCATATGGGAAGAGTAAACAAAGATAAATGTCATATGGGAAGAGTAAACAAAGAGAAATGTAATATGGGAAGAGTAAACAATGATAAATGTCATATGGGAAGAGTAAACAAAGATAAATGTCATATGGGACGGGTAAACAAAGATAAATGTCATATTGAAAGAGTAAACAATGATAAATGTCATATGGGATGTGTAAACAAAGATAAATGTCATATGGGAAGAGTAAACAAAGAGAAATGTAATATGGGAAGAGTAAACAATGATAAATGTCATATGGGAAGAGTAAACAAAGATAAATGTCATATGGGACGGGTAAACAAAGATAAATGTCATATTGAAAGAGTAAACAATGATAAATGTCATATGGGATGTGTAAACAAAGATAAATGTCATATGCGACGGGTAAACAAAGATAAATGTCATATGGGACGGGTAAACAAAGATAAATGTCATATGGGAAAGGTAAACAAAGATAAATGTCATATGGGAAGAGTAAACAAAGATAAATGTCATATGGGACGGGTAAACAAAGATAAATGTCATATGGGAAAGGTAAACAAAGATAAATGTCATATGGGAAGAGTAAACAAAGATAAATGTCATATGGGAAGAGTAAACAAAGATAAATGTCATATGGGAAGGGTAAACAAAGATAAATGTCATATGGGAAGAGTAAACAAAGATAAATGTCATATGGGAAGGGTAAACAAAGATAAATGTCATATGGGAAGAGTAAACAAAGATAAATGTCATATGGGAAGAGTAAACAAAGATAAATGTCATATGGGACGGGTAAACAAAGATAAATGTCATATGGGACGGGTAAACAAAGATAAATGTCATATGGGAAGAGTAAACAAAGATAAATGTCATATGGGACGGGTAAACAAAGATAAATGTCATATGGGACAGGTAAACAAAGATAAATGTCATATGCGACTGGTAAACAGAGGAAAATGTCAAGTCAACAATATATACTTTTTATGTAACTATCAATGGCAAATCGCTGGAACACAGCTAGCTGTCCAGCATAGTTGTGCAGTACAACTTTTACTAAACATATGGAGTAATAAAAATGAAACTCAATATAACAATCAACATTTCATCTTTTATTTGACCATATAGAGTTCATTTGACAAAAAGCTCATATGTTTACATGTTCAGTTTGTTACAAGCGCAAAAAACATGTTTGATAAGTGGATGGAAAAATGTTTGTCACATCAATAAAACAGATCTGACTGTCCTGAGTGATAAATGCATGATGTGATCAAATTAAATTAATCCAAAAATGAAATCAACATAACAAAATAAAAATAAGCCATTTATTGGTTACTTGTTTGCAAAAGTATATTTTATATTGTATATTAGATTAGTTAATAGAAAAATAATCAACTGGCTACAGGCAAAAATGGATTTGGCCACGATTCTCCTATTGCGCAGGAACTTGTTAATTAAGGGTGGGGGGGGGCGCCAGAGAGCTTCAGTGAAGGCTTGAAAGTCATTTTAGACTTTACAAAGAAGAAAACATCACCGACTGAAGCTGTGTCATGATGTTTAAGTGCCAGACCAAATTGGCCGGTCACCTGGACCTTCGTTCCAGTATCAATAAAGACTCTTTCCTGATGAGTTTGTGAACCTTTGTGGTTTTCAGAGAGACTTTGCAATTGCTTTGGACAAGGCACTTACTTTAAAGGAGATGGACAGATAAAGGAATAATTACAACCTTGTCTTTAAAGGAGTAGAAAAGAAAGTGATCAATTTAACTGCATATAACTACAGGCTGATGAAACTCTTGTTAAGGAGCCACTAGGTTACCTCTATGGTGTGTCAGGTACCTGGCTACAGCTCATCTCTCACATCGCATCTCTATTTAATCTAAGGCTGAGTACGAACAAGTTCCCTGTAATTGCTATTCAATATGAATCTGGCCTGGACACCAGGAGACAATCTCATATCAGACTGGTACACATAAACATCATAGTCCTGTATGTCTGAGCGACTCTCCTTGGAGAACTTACTCACATAATGATAGTCGGTGTATGCCGAAGTGTCTTGGTCTTCGTCTTTATAAAAGCCAACCCAGGAATCCTTAAACACATTCAACCAATTAGTGAAAGCCTTCTCGATGTACAGACGCACGCAGGAACGGATAGCCTTATGATTATTTTCACCGAGCCAGTCATTACCGTAAAGCTCCAGACGAGCGTCGTAACCTTTTATGTCAACAGCAGGCATGGAGGGTTGTTTGACTAATTCCCAGTTCTGAGTGCGGACCAGTTCATAGTTGTCATGCAGCATGAATCTGGCCTGGACACCAGGAGACATTATCATATCAGACTGATATACATAAGCCATGTAGTCTTGGGAATCATAGTCAGAATCAATGGAGAACTTTGTTGCCCACTGCCAATTTTCATATTCACTGGTTCTTTTATTTTCATGGGTATAGAAGCCAACCCAGGAGTTTTTAAACTCTTCCTTCCAATTAGTTAAAGTCTTTCTGACATATAGACGGGTGCAGGCATATCCATTACTGACAAAGAGTTGCAGTTTGATATTAAAAGCCTTTACGTCAGCTGTTATACTGGCAGGTGTGTCCATCTGCCAATATGGTGTACGAGCCATTTCTGTAGAGTATGTCCAGAACATTCTATAGGTTTTCTTGAGCATGAACCTTGCCTGAACGCTTGAAGACATGGCCATATCAGACTGGTACTCATACACATTATAGTCAGGTAGAACGAAAGAGTTCTTGGCATTAACAACCTGATGATCTGCATTATATCTATCAGTAAGATAATTTTGATTTAAGTAGAAGCCAATCCAACCGTTTGAAAACACATTCTTCCAATCAGTGAAGGACTTCCTGATGTACAGACGAGAGCATGCCTTTCCATCTCTAACGAAGAGCTGTAAACTGGCGTCATAACCATTTATGTTGACAGGAATCTTCCCATTGGCATCATGAACCTCAGGACTTCTCCAGATCTCCTTCCCAAGATGGCAATGCCCTTCCAAATGTGGTTTTCTTTCGTGAAGCAGAACCTGCTGGCCAGGATTCAGAACTGTTGTGGTGTCAGAGTTCCCAGAATCCTCCATTGAACTGGGGCAAATTGTCTTGGACTCACTGGCTTTTTTCTCATGAAGGACCAAAACCATACCATTATGAAAGAGCTTCTTAGGGATGTTCCTCCAGCTGATTCTGACTGTCCCGTCACGTGTAGCCTTTATTTCCAACCTTCAATCCCTACTGCTCCACTGCATTCACCGATAATATCCTTAATGTCAGGATGAGGAGGAGAGGGAGGAGTGATGGTCGAGTGTGGAGCTGTGTTCTTTCTAAGGTCCACCATCTCCACTGTCTTTAGAGCATTGAGCTCTAAGGTTTTGCTACGCCAGGGGCCTGTACCATGATGGTAGTTGAACAAACTCAGGGTTCCAGGATTGGTTCAGAATTGACAAAATCAAACCGACGCAATCAGGCTTTATTGGTACCATGAAGCAGCTCATAAACTTACTTTGTCAACCCAGGCTTTGATCCTTAAACTCGGATTACTCCGCGCGCGCGTGCACATAAAAGAGTAACGTCGGCACCGAACAACCAATCACGTTCGATATGGATAGGGCGAGAGCAATATATTTTTTCCGCGGAGGAGCAAGAAATTAATCTTCAGAAATATGAAGAATATAAAAATGTTTTTCAAGCACGCAGTGACACCGTCTCTGCTGCCAAAGCAAGAAAAAGTGTGTGTGTGTGTGTGTGTAAAATGTGAAGCCATTGCAGCAGAGAACAGAAGCTAGGAATTAATTACGTCACCTATATGCGTCTTTGCTCACCGCTGATTGGTCCAACTTCTGACTTAGATCTCGAATGCAGAACATAACCTGCCCCGGAGCAGGTTAGCCGTGCAGCGTCAGATACCATGGCAACGAATACCGATTGAAGCCGAGCTACTTACATAGTACCTAAAAACCAGGGTTCTGGAGCTCTTAACCACCTGCAATTAAGGAAATAAAACATTCAAATTATATGTTTAATTTCCAAATTAAATGATCTGGTCTGGATGCAGGATCATACGTTCCCCAGATAGCAGGTGACTCCGTGCCAGATCCGTTTCTAAACCGGCAAATCAGCGTTACAGTCACCTCCGGGACCCAGATAGCAGGTGACTCCGTGCCAGATCCGTGTCTAAAGCGGCAAATCCTCGTTAGTCACCTCCGGTTTCCAAACAGCTGGTGACTGCTAGCCGGATCCGTGTCTAAAGCGGCAAATCCTCGTTAGTCACCTCCGGTTTCCAAACAGCTGGTGACTGCTAGCCGGATCCGTCTCTAACCCGGCATATCCTCGTTACAGTCACCTCCGGTTTCCTAACAGCTGGTGACTGCTAGCCGGATCCGTCTCTAAACCGGCAAATCCTCGTTACAGTCACCTCCGGTTTCCTAACAGCTGGTGACTGCTAGCCGGATCCGTCTCTAACCCGGCAAATCCTCGTTACAGTCACCTCCGGTTTCCTAACAGCTGGTGACTGCTAGCCGGATCCGTCTCTAACCCGGCATATCCTCGTTACAGTCACCTCCGGTTTCCTAACAGCTGGTGACTGCTAGCCGGATCCGTGTCTAACCCGGCATATCCTCGTTACAGTCACCTCCGGTTCACGGATCTAATACGGATCATTCGCAAAGCAGGCACGAGCCTATGTGAAATGAGCGCGGTTTTCATTCTTAGAAGAGTAGGCTGAAGCGACAGTTGGCACTTTGGTACCCTATTCACAAGGTAAGCCACATAGTATTAAATAATACATATTTAAATGACGGATTTAATTGCTCTAATTATTATTATATCTTTCATTAATTTATATTTTTAAAATGAGCTGCTTGGTTATGTCAGTGATAGGCTAGCATTGCGTTATGTCAACCCAACTTGGCTAAAGTAACGTCTCACGCAGACCCTCATTTTTGAAGAGATTTTACAAGTACCTGTCCATGGTTTGGAAACGTGTAAATTTTTTTACGTTTTTGAAAGAAGACTATTTAACAAGAATGAATTTGATTAAGTATTCGGTATCGTTACAAATACCTTACACCTGTAATAACGGTTAATATTGGTACTATTTTAATATGGTTCCTATCACAGGACCTTCGTGTCTCGTTATAGTCGGGGAGAAGTAGATCCAGCTACAATGTCATAATATTATTTTGTGCTATATTGTTTAAAATAGCCCAAATACAGTCATTATGACTAGCCTATATAGGTCAATTTATAGTCAATCAATCGCCTGTGTAAATGCTGCTTTAGTAAATCTCAACAAAACTAACAGCTTTCTTCTTGGGGTTATGTTTGCAGATGCCTCATTGGAATTATACAGCACGTCTGAAGGCCGTTTGCAGCTCCATGGCTGATGTGTTTGGTTCTTTTTTTCATTCTGTTTTTCATTCTGTGAAGTGACCACACTGTTTGGTGATTATAAAAACACCAACAACTATTGACTTTGTGTGAATACAACATTGATGTGTGTGCAATTTATTAAAACTATGAAAACTATTTTTGCCCAGTTTTGTGTATTAATTTGTATTCAAATGCTAAATAAATTGAAGATGGATCAAGGAATAAAAGCTTTGAATACAGCATTTATTCAGTACACATTTATTTTAAATGTAATGTAATTTACAGGGAAGTAGTGGCTGCTGACTTAGCACTAACACTAGTTTATCAGGTGACCACGAATCCGTGCCGGTATTTAGTGTAGAATAATGTGCCGGCCCAGATTCGGCCCAAAACTGCTACACACTTGGCCCAGATGTGGGCCGGATCTGACAGTATCTGGTCCGGAGCCGGCCCAGTGCTGGTCCGGATGATTAAAGCGGATCCCTGCCGGTATTGGCCCGTTGTGCCAAAAGACACCGGCCCAGGTACGTTGCGCGGATCTGGCCCAGAACTTACGAATGGTCTGGGCCAGATGATTTTTGCTATGTGGGTCTGCTTTAGTTACTGTAACTTGACCAATTAATTCAACCACTCTGCTTATGATAATGTGCCAAGAAGGATAGATTTGAATGTGTCCCTAATAGAGTAGGGGGACTAACTTGGGATTAGTCCTGGGATCCAGTCTATGGCAAACAAGCCAAACCCCAGGACTTGAGGTTTAGGATATAAGTGCAGGCAGTTTTTGCTAGTAGCCAGCCAGTAGAGTAATTGAAGCCAGCATGAGACATAACTTCACAGGGCTACATTTCACTAGCAAAAAAACTAAACATAGGTAAGCAAAAAAGCTCAAAAGCAAGTTGTAATTTTAAACAAAGTTCTCCCTAGACAGAGCACTACGAGATGTAACCATACCACACCAAGGAGCTGTCACACTCATGTAAACATTAGGTGAAACGCAGTGGGTGCACCGGTTGGCATTTCCATTCTGTTTGTAATAACCAATTATTTTACATGTGTACTTTCCATTAACAATGTGCAGTAATATTAGGATGGGTGACACATACAGAGAGACATGCCTGCCACATATTGACTGGGCCTGAAGAATAAGAGAAATCTGGCTTGATGCCAAACCACTGTAGGAAAGGAGACCTTAACGATATCTTCAACACGTATATACATTAAACCTGTGCCCTACTGACTGACAATTGAAATGTGGTTTATTTGAATCAGAACAGGTTACAAGGGCAGACCAAAAGATAATAAATCTGGAATAATTTAAGTGTGTATGACTTATGTGGAATCATCACCATATAACCTCATGCGCTCATGGTAGCTCAATGTCTTTTCATGACCGGCTCATCTGCCAGCAGGCATACACATTTGAATTGATAATGAACAACGGCTCCGTAGTGTTCAATGCAATCCCTGAAAAATCCCTGTCAGTAAAAAGTTATGTGATGACTTAAACCTGTTCTTGACAGGGCCCCAAATCTCAATTTCCACCTAAAATGACCCACCCCAACCTAAATTGATAAATTGCTCTGGAACAGAACCATGTAGGAAGATTTGGTAAAGGGCATTTAAAAGAAAGTATGAATTTTGTGGACATGTTCAATTAATTAAGGATAATTTAACACATATTATCTGGCATGAGCTGAAACTCAAAAAACAACATACGTTATTTTTCAGAGACTTTGTCGACACTTCCTATGTGTTCCCCTAGGTGTCAGGATTCTGCCAGGCTTTGTTTCAAATCTCTAGCTCGTTTATTGACTGAGATGCAGCTTTCATCTTCGTTCCTCGGAGTGAGTGAGCAGCCCCTCCCAAACGGACAAAATACATTGCAGGCAAACGAGAGCCAGCCCTATTGGAAATTAGCCATTCGCCTTCGATTTCGACGTCAGTTCTTCCCGGAAGCTGCCATTTTCAGTGAAACAGAGGGTGTTAAATGTTGGAAACTTCGATTCTCAACTAAAAATGGATTACTATGGATTACTATGGGTCATAAACAATGCTAATAATATCCCTCAATTGTTTTAAACATCTGCTCTGCCTCTGTTCTGTCTGTTACAATGATATACACAATTAAATGCAATACATTAAAATAAACACTACAGAGGCAGATAATATTATTTTGACTTACATATTGTTAAACTGGCATCAAACAAGATTTCATAAGCCCTAACATGTTAACAAATATGAATATCTTTGAATGTCACAGGCTAGTACAAACTCAAAAACTTAAAGAATTATCTAGAACATTATAAATTCAATGAATGAAGAGTGTTGTTAAACATTGTTGTGATTAATGTGAAAAAGGACATTGGCAAGTTTTTATTCTCTTTACCTTTATTGATACGTTCAACGAAATCAACTGTAACCGGTGCGTTTTGTTTTACAGATTAGCCCTGTATTATAGCAATACAGATACATACACATGCAAATAGAACATGCATTAAAAAGACAATCATAGTTGACATTAAAATATAATATACAAGAAATTTAAAATCCACTGTGTGCCAAATATTGGTTAATGTTTTTTTTAAAAGGCAATCATGCAAAACCTGCCTGACTATCTAAAGTAAAATGTTTTAGTGCCGAAAGCTGCTGGCTTTATTAAGTGCAATGCATTTGATTCTTTATAATTTAGTACAGTCAGTCATTCATGAATATATCTTCATCTGTATTTTCTGTCCCTCTGGTTTTGGAAGCTGGATCGTATTCTTTAATTACTGTAGCTTGACCAATGAGTTTAACCACTCTGCTTATGATAATTTGCCAAGAAAGATTAATTGATATGAGTCCCTAATAGAGTAGGTGGACTAATTTGTTTTGGGATCAGTCCTGGAATCTCTTCTTAGGGAAACCACCCAAACCCCAGAACTTAAGGATATAATGGCAGGTTGTGGAAACTCTCTCTTCCTCAGCCTCCCAGCATGCCTCATTCCTCTTGCTATTTCACATCTCCACAGTGCTGCTATCAATAATACCTGAAATGCATTTATATACACATTCATTTGCTGACTACTTGGAATCATCTATATAACATTATACATAAAGAGCCTCTTCTATTTCCTTAGTTCATCGTTTTCAGTAACTCCATCCTCATATTTGCTCCAGGGCAGAGTACGGGCCTTTTCTTCCCCTGGCTTGGTCAGCATGAATCTGGCCTGAACACCATGAGACATGGACATGTCAGATGTATACACATAAACATAATAATCTGGGAAGTCAGAGCGGATTTCCTCAGTAAATCTGACCACCCATTGCCACGTCCCATAATTATTGGTTTCATCTGAGTAGAAGCCAACCCAAGAATAGTCAAAAATATTCTTCCAATTATTAAAAGTCTTCTTGATCAACAGACGAGCGGAGGCGCGGCCATCTGTATTGTAGAGCTGCAGGCGAGCCTCATAACCGTTTATATCAACAGGAGCTGGTGGCTTTAATTGCCAGGGTTCAGTACGACCCAGTTCTTCCTCTGACTTGGTCAGCATGAATCTGGCCTGAACACCATGAGACATGGACATGTCAGATGTATACACATAAACATAATAATCTGGGAAGTCAGAGCGGATTTCCTCAGTAAATCTGACCACCCATTGCCACGTCCCATAATTATTGGTTTCATCTGAGTAGAAGCCAACCCAAGAGTAGTCAAAAATATTCTTCCAATTATTAAAAGTCTTCTTGATCAACAGACGAGCGGAGGCGCGGCCATCTGTATTGTAGAGCTGCAGGCGAGCCTCATAACCGTTTATATCAACAGGAGCTGGTGGCTTTAATTGCCAGGGTTCAGTACGTCCCAGTTCTTCCTCTGACTTGGTCAGCATGAATCTGGCCTGAACACCAGTAAATATGCGCATGTTAGACTTATATACATAAACATCATAGTGCGGGATGTCATAGTCTGCCATGTCAGGTTGACTGACTTTGTTAAATTTTACTGCCCACTGATATGTGTACTGGCTCAGAGTGTTTTTGTTGTCATTTGCATAGAAACCAACCCAGGAGTCCCTAAATACATCTTTCCATTCAGTAAAACTATTCTTTATGTACAGACGGGCAGATGCATAACCGTCACTAACAAAAAGTTGCAGATAGGCGTCATAATTGTTTATCGTAACTGGATTCACGCTGTTGGCATCATGGAACCGAGGACCTCTCCAGATCACCTCTCCAGGAACTTTTTTCTGAGAAGAATTAAACCAACCACTAACTACTTCATATGACTCTTTATGGAGCCTCACCTGCATGCCAGCATCTAGAGATGTAGAGGTGTCATATCTGCCAGAGTCTGTTGTTACTTCAATGTAATTCAGTGGAGTATCACTGTTCTTATAAAGCGCCAACATTGCACCCTCGGCAACGTACTTCTGAGGAATGTTACTCCACTGGATCCTGGCATTTCCTGTGTCTGTTGTACCTAGATCCAAATCTATATTCAAATGATCACAATCGTCATCGTTCACGGCTCGAGGCCGGCGTTTTGGCGGGTTCTTGGGCATCAGGCATATACCATTATTATCTCTAATAACAGACGTTAACAAGCGAAGAATCACATATATTCTGCCATTATCAGTTTGTATTTCTCGTTCACTAACATTAATCCCCCATTGTTCTTGTATATCACTCGCTGAGGCAGTCTGTATAGTCATGATCCTTCTGAGCAAGTTAGGAGTGATGATGTAGGTGTTTGCTGGGTCATATTCGTTGCGGTATGGATAGTGCTGTGTGATGTAGACCGAGTATACTTGATCAGATCTGACTTCAAGTATGATCCGTTGTCTGTTTCTCCATACCTTTTGACTTTGTTTGAGATTGTCATAGTCATTAATGACGTATGGTGGGATAGGTTCATCACCATAATCATCGTTCAGATTTCCCAGGATGTAGTATCTTTCCCTACTCTGGATGGTTGGTAGCATGTTTTCATAGTTGTGATATCGATGAGCACCCAAAAGTGAACTCATTGTCATGTTCAAGCAACCAATTTGAAATTATTTGAGCTTTGTGACATGGTGCATTATCCTGCTGGAAGTAGCCATCAGAGGATGGGTACATGGTGGTCATAAAGGGATGGACATGGTCAGAAACAATGCTCAGGTAGGCCGTGGCATTTAAACGATGCTCAATTGGCACTAAGGGGCCTAAAGTGTGCCAAGAAAACATCCCCCACACCATTACACCACCACCACCAGCCTGCACAGTGGTAACAAGGCATGATGGATCCATGTTCTCATTCTGTTTACACCAAATTCTGACTCATCTGAATGTCTCAACAGAAATCGAGACTCATCAGACAAGGCAACCTTTTTCCAGTCTTCAACTGTCCAATTTTGGTGATCTCGTGCAAATTGTAGCCTCTTTTTCCTATTTATAGTGGAGATGAGTGGTACCCGGTGGGGTCTTCTGCTGTTGTAGCCCATCCGCCTCAAGGTTGTGCGTGTTGTGAATGTCAGGGTTCGGCTCTCAAGCCGACAGAGGACACAAGCGCAGAGAACTTCTTTTACTTATAATGGCTTTTATTCATCCGGTACAGGCAAGGCAGGCACAAGAACTGGGAACTTGAATTAAACAAAACACAAAATCAGACAGAGGAAACTCATACACAAGGAACATAAAACAGACATAAACCAGAACGTGCAAATAACCCGGTATACATAAAACCCAACAACAAAACCGAATGTTCACATTACCAACTCTAACTTGGTCTAAACAACAAAGCAACATGTAAACACTCCTGCATTAAATCATAACAGCACAACTTAAATCCTAAACACGACATACCTTGAATTAATGTCCAGTCACTAAACAACGGACAAGCACTGAACTATATAGGGACACTAATGACAACCTGAACCCAGGTGTGGGAAAAACTCAGGTGTCTGGAATGTCTGTGATTACTCCCGCTCTCTGCTGGTCGGGGGAGTGCCAGCTCCCGCATAGAGAGGGACAGAGGGAGGGAACCATGACAGTGGCTTCACAAATGCTTTGCTGCATACCTCACTTGTAACGAGTGGTTATTCCAGTCAAAGTTGCTCTTCTATCAGCTTGAATCAGTCGGCCCATTCTCCTCTGGCCTCTAGCATCAACAAGGCATTTTCGCCCACAGGTAGAGATGTGACATTTGAACCGAGGCATCGGAACTTGTGTCGAGAAAAAAGGGGCGTGCCAGATGAAGCCGCGATTCGAGGCTTGTGTTGTTACCGTGAAAATCACGTGACTGATGACAAACGAGGCCTCGGTTTGTGTGAACACGTCATTGGTTCGGTCTGAGTGTCGTTTCCGGATAAAGGGGGTTCGAAACTGGCGCCACCTCGTGGGTGTTGTTAGGAGTAGTTGAATTAGTTGAATCAGTTGAATTAGTTGTAGTACAGTCAGAGAGTCAGAGTGTGAGAGAGTGTTAGAGTTAGATAGTTGTGTCGTCGTCATTATAGTGTCATATATGTGTTAGGGTTGTATATTATTAGATTATATCAGGTTAGATTTGTTATAGTATATTGTTATTATTAATTACAGTAGTTATATTATATGGTTGTTATATTAATTAGATAAGATTATTTGGATTGGTTTGGTTTTTTGGATTGTTTTCGCTTTTTGTGACCTCCTTTTTTCTTGTAATGGAGGCAGCAAGAAAGAGGAAATCCTCCCCTGTCTGGGAGTTTTTTGAAATGGTTGGTCACAATAAGGTATGTGTATTATTACTGTTTTACTGTCTTGATATAATAATAATACTCACTATAAGACTGTATTATATTTCATGTCTATTCATTTATGTTTCTAGGTGAAATGCTTGCTGTGCCTAAAGTTGCTGACATACAGCAGTAACACCTCCTCCATGCTCAGGCATTATCGAGCACTGCACGAGCACGCACAGACTACTATCAATCCACACTGTAGTCAAAGTAATTATTATTAATAAGAGTAAAAACAAACGTTATCTAAATAATATGTTAGGCTCCTACAATACACCTGCATTTTATTTTATTATAGATTCAAAACAACAAATGGTAAATGAGGCCCTGGTGAACATGGTCATCAAGGACACCCAACCCTTTTCCATTGTGGATGATGATGGATTTAGGGAGCTCCTGCATGTGTTGGATCCCACTTATGTTATCCCAACTCGAAAGGTATGTGATTAATGAAGTGGTTCATCGTTATTTAAGAAGTTAAAACTAAGATTATCTACATTTATTTTATCTACAGGGTTTGAAGGCCATGGTTGACCGTAAATATAAGGATGCTAAGGAGAAGGTCAGAGAGCAGTTGCAGGAAGTTGCAGCTGTAAGCCTGACCTCTGACATGTGGACACCATTAAACATGGATGCCTTCCTTGCAGTAACTTGCCATTTTATAGATGACAATGACAAGCTCTGCACTATTTTACTAGGTGTAGAGCATTTCCCTAAGAGCCATACTGCTGAGAACTTGGCTACTGGACATATCAAGATCATGGAGGAGTGGTGCATAAAGGATAAAGTGAAGTGCCTGGTAACTGATGCTGCAGCCACTATGACAGCATGTGTACGATCAATGAACGTTAGGCATGCGGTATGCATTGCACATGCTCTAAACCTCATTGTGAGGAAATCTTTTGAGGAGATCAGTAGCTTCAATGACATTCGATCCAAATGTAGGAAACTTGTGACCTATTTCGGAACCAGCACTACAGCAAAAGAGAGACTGGCCCAAGTACAGGAGCAGATGGGGAGACCAGTTCTGAAAATGATAATCGAAGTGGACACTCTGGAACAGCACTTACAGCATGCTAGAGCCAGTGGGGGCAGCCCTGGCCTCTCTAAAGACCGACATCACCCCTCCTACAGCCCTGGAGTATGAGGCAGTCCAGGACGCTTTAGATGTTCTTGCCCCTTTCCGCCAGGCTACAGTAGAGCTTTCAGGAGAGAAAAGGGTGTCTGCCTCAAAAGTAATACCTTTGATGAAAATGCTTAATCATGCTGTAATGAGTAAGCTAGAAGGCCTTAAGTCCAACTTAACAAAGCAACTGGGTGACAGCCTTGGACGGCGGGTCAGGGAAAACGCAGTTCACTTGGAATCATTAAGTGTGATGACCATACCCACATTATTGGATCCCAGATTTAAAAAACTAGGGTTCTTGAGTCCAGGGAAACTGCAAGACGCGGTATCAAGATTAAAATCGGAATGCGCTACTGTGATCCGAAGTTCTGGTCTCCATTCTGCTTCCACCAACACACCCCAAGCTCAGCTGGCAGCCTCTTCAGAAGCAGGTCAATCTTCAAACAGTAAGTAGTATATGTGTTTGTTGTGTGAATGTTCACATTAGTGATTATTACTGTGAACCATTGTTAATTGAGTTTTTTACTTTGTACCTCTATTATTAGGTGACCTTTGGCATCTGCTGGATAGAACGGTGGACCACAGTAGAATAAGCTCAAGTGCAACAGCAGATGCTACTGTAGAAGTGGACCGATATTTATCGGAAGTGAATCTCACAAGATCGGAGGATCCACTAGTATATTGGGCTCAACACAAACATCTGTATCCTAATTTATACAAGCTGGCACTGACATTTTTATGTTCCCCGCATCCTCTGTTCCATGCGAAAGGATCTTTTCCAAGGCTGGAGAGGTTATGTCCAAGAAGAGGAATCGTCTAAGCCCCAACACACTTGAAAAAATTCTGTTCCTCAATAAAAATGTGTGATCCTTCCTTTACCCACCCCATAATGCAGTGTTGCAGTTTGTTCCTCTAAATCCACAGTCCCATAAGCACAACACTGCACTAAAACTAGTAACAGTTCAATGCACAAAACACACCAGAAACAATCCTTAACCTTTCGCACCCCAAACTTTCCTGTTGCAATTTGCGTTATTACACCCCCTCCACCATAAGCACTGCACTCAACAGTCTTACTTTTGTTGTTCCTACTGTCACTATCCAAACAATTTATGAATAATTAATTAACTGTGAGTGACAGTTGTCTCTGCACAAGTACATTCAGACAGAGAGAGAAACATATTTTATTTGATACCAAGGCAATGGACAAATGTCTGATCAGGTCATTGATTCCGTATTAATTTATTGGTCTGCTATTTCTTTGCACGGTAGCTAGGTGTCACTAGTGAGCAATAATGAATGGAGCTTCGAGTAATGAACCTTTTAGTGAAGCAATGGGCTGCAAGGTCTCAGTGGTTCAGGAAGCCTCATTTTGCCATCACTTCCCACAGGACTGCCACATACTGGATGTTTTTCCCTTTTCACACCATTCTTTGTAAACCCTAGAAACGGTTGTGCATGAAAATCCCAGTAACTGAGCAGATTGTGAAATACTCAGACCAGCCACGCTCAAAATTGCTTAAATCACCTTTCTTTCCCATTCTGACCTTCAGTTTGGAGTTCAGGAGATTGTCTTGACCAGGACCACACTCCTAAATGCATTGAAGCAACTGCCATGTGATTGGTTGCTTAGATAATAGCATTAATGAGAAATTGAACAGGTGTTCCTAACAATCCTTTAGGTGAGTGTATATCCTATCCCAATGAGGGGATGGGCACCAGGTGTGTGTAATGACGATACCGAACAAGGAGGTGATACAAGGATGCCTAAAAGGCCGGCGGCGAAGACCGCAGAAGACGATCGGAGATCTTTGGGGAAGTCGTGAAAGGGCTTTTGTTTTTAAGGAAGAGTTGTTAGAAACAAGTAACCCAGGGAGATTAAAATATTAACAACTTACGACCGAAGGCTGATCATATGATGAATATCTTAACTTAGTAAGATTATAGGTGACGGCTGTGGGGCGGTTCTGGAGCTCTTAACCACCTGCAATTAAGGAAATAAAACATGCAAATTATGTGTTTAATTTCCAAATTAAATGATCTGGTCTGGATGCAGGATCATAAGTTCTCCTTTAGTTACTGTAACTTGACCAATTAATTCAACCACTCTGCTTATGATAATGTGCCAAGAAGGATAGATTTGAATGTGTCCCTAATAGAGTAGGTGGACTAATTTGGGATTAGTCCTGGAATCCAGATCCTTAACGATATCTTCAACACGTATATATTAAACCTGTGCCTTACTGACTGACAATTGAAATGTGGTTTATTTGAATCAGAACAGGTTACAAGGGCAGACCAAAAGATAATAAATCTGGAATAATTTAAGTGTGTATGACTTATGTGGAATCACCACCATATAACCTCATGCGCTCATGGTAGCTCAATGTCTTTTCATGACCGGCTCATCTGCCAGCAGGCATACACATTTGAATTGATAATGAACAACGGCTCCGTAGTGTTCAATGCAATCCCTGAAAAATCCCTGTCAGTAAAAAGTTATGTGATGACTTAAACCTGTTCTTGACAGGGCCCCAAATCTCAATTTCCACCTAAAATGACCCACCCCAACCTAAATTGATAAATTGCTCTGGAACAGAACCATGTAGGAAGATTTGGTAAAGGGCATTTAAAAGAAAGTATGAATTTTGTGGAAATGTTCAATTAATTAAGGATAATGTAACACATAATATCTGGCATGAGCTGAAACTCAAAAAAACAACATACGTTATTTTGTTTTGTATTTTTCAGAGACTTTGTCGACCTGAAAACACTTCATATGTGTTCCCCTAGGTGTCAGCATTATGCCAGGCTTTGTTTCAAATCTCTAGCTCGTTTATTGAGCGAGCTGAATAACCGTTTATATCAACAGGAGCTGGTAGCTGTAATTGCCAGAATTCAGTATGGGCCAGTTCATCCCCTGACTTGGTCAGCATGAATCTGGCCTGAACACCATGAGACATGAGCATGTTAGATTTATACACATAAACATTGTAGTCCAAGATGTCAGGTTGGCTGACTTTGGCAAATTTTACTGCCCACTGAAATGTGTACTGGCTCAGAGTGTCTTTGTTGTCATTTGCATAGAAACCAACCCAGGAGTAGTAAAATACATCTTTCCATTCAGTAAAACTATTCTTTATGTACAGACGGGCAGATGCATAACCGTCACTAACAAAGAGTTGCAGATAGGCGTCATGATTGTTTATCTTAACTGGATTCACCCTGTTGGCATCATGAAACCTAGGACCTCTCCAGATCACCTCTCCAGGAACTTCGGTTCGAAAAAAAGATGAATTTGTATATTTATATGACTCTTTGTGGAGCCTCACCTGCATGCCAGCATCTAGAGCTATAGAGGTGTCCAAGCTACCAGAGTAATTTGTTACCACAGTGGATTTAAGCAAAATATCACTGTTCTTATAAAGTACCAAAATTAAACTTCTGAGGAATGTTACTCCACTGGATCCTGGCATTTCCTGTGTCTGTTGTACCTAGATCCAAAATGATATTCAAATTATCACAATCGTCATCGCTGACGTCTCGATGACGGTGTTTTGGCGGGTTTTTGGGAATCAGGCACGTACCATAATCATCTTTAATAACAGACCCTAACAAGCGAAGAATCACATATATTCTGCCTTTATCAGTTTGTATATCTCGTTTATCAACATCAATCCCATATTGTTCTTGTATATCACTAGCTGAGGCAGTCTGTAAAGTCTGGATCTCTCTTAGGAAGTTAGGAGTGATGATGTAGGTGTTATTTGGGTGAAATGCGCTGTTGTATACACATATAGTTGGTGGATATTGCTGTGTGATGTAAACTGTGTTTACTTAATTAAATCTGACTTCAAGTATGATCCTTTGTCTGTTTCTACATAGCTTTTTAACTGGTTGCAGATTGTTATAATTATTAATGACGTAAGGTGGAAAAGGTTCATCACCATGATCATCGTTCAGATTTCCCAGGCTGAAGTATCTTTCATCTCTCGGGATGGTTGGTAGCATGTTTTCTTTGTTATTATACAGATGAGGACCAAAGGTTTTGTATCCGTTGGGTGTAGAAAGTCTGATGACGTTGTTATTGTTGTCTTGTTGTATTTCGATGTTACTGGCCAGCCAATAGAGCAATTGGAACCAAGATGACAGACTTTTATTATCTAGTTTTTTTAGATCCTGAGTTGTGTTAAGTTCCTTGAAAGAATAGGCAGTTGTAAGTGTGAGGAACAGCAGGAGAAACCGGAGGAGGGTTTGTCGCTTCATGGTCCAACCTGAGGAAACAGGAAATGTATTAGTACAGTTTAGTCATTAAAATGGAATATTCCTTTTGCGTTATATTTTGATTAAAGGCGTCTCAAAGACTTTCACTCGATTTCCTCTGGTGATCAGTGTCGCGCTTCCAGACAGATCCCGCTAAAGCCAGCCAACAACCATCGGCAGGCAGGCTTCCGCGTTCGTCGTCACCGGCTTACTAGTGCCACCCCCCCTTTCCTCATCACATTGTCTGTCTCGTCATTTGCACGCACCTTGTGCCCATTATCCCTCGTTAGTCTGGTATATAAGTTCCCTTGTGTTTGGCCAGTCTTTCTGTGGTGTTGTTAAACGTTATGTGTCCTGTACCTATCATTCAATTGTGTATTGAATTGGCTAAATATCAGTATTCCCCTAAAGGGACTGATTTAGAGCGCTGCGTCGCTTTCTTTATTATTTTGAAGCTGGGCAGCGCATGTGTTTCTATGCTGTCTTACCATCAAAAGACAGCATAGAAACGGCCTCTCTCGTCTGGATTCCTCCTTCACCTCCTACTGGGCTGTGACAATCAGAGTAATCACCCAAAGACCCCATGATTTTTAACTCAACACGAGTGGCCCAAAATAAATCCATCGATCAGTCATTCCTTTGTTATAAAATTGAGAAGTAAAAACATTAAGGAAAACGGTCAGTGTATATTTTGGTCATTGAATTTTCATTTCATAAACAGGTATTAAAAAACAAAAAACGACTCGTTATTTGATTTTTCGTTTCAAAAACAAAATTAAAAACAAAGCATATTTCCTTTTCATTGTAAAAAACTGAAAAAATAAATTTAAAAAAATGTGTTGATTTTCATCTTATATTTCATACAAGAAAATATTAAGTCACAAGAATACAAAAACGAAAAAAGCACTGGTTTTTCATATTCTGAGACCGGATGTTGTCACAAAAAGGCCAATGAGACAAGTGCTGCCAAAGACAGGTATATTATGTCTAGAGGTGCTGCGTACTGTAAACAGACACGTAATGCTCATCTAGCTTGACAC
The DNA here is from genome assembly GCA_029465975.1 of Dallia pectoralis. Lineage (NCBI taxonomy): Eukaryota > Metazoa > Chordata > Actinopteri > Esociformes > Umbridae > Dallia > Dallia pectoralis. The sequence goes on along the minus strand of CM055746.1, from coordinate 16,340,328 downwards.
ACAATTTCTGTTCAAAACTTGTTACGAACATTTGAAAGATTTATTTTTGCATTATTTTGAACATCAATACGGTCAACTACATTAAACTTCCCAGCCAGAGTTTCTAATGACACGCCCACGTCGCATCTGCAATGTCACCAGTTAACATGATCACCAGTTAAAACGTAAACCCGGAACTTGATAGCTGGATGTTGGTTGGAGTTGAGACAGAATTGATTGCTTTTCCTTGGTATCCCGGATGTTGTTTCTGAATTTCTGACACAGAATTTTTTTGCACTGAATTTCTAACACTGAATTTTTAGACACAGAATTTTTTTGCACTGAAATTTCTTGCATGTAATTATTTTTTGTAGAAAGATTTTCACTGCAAAAATAATTCAGATGATTTATTTCAATGCAAATTCATTCAGTGCTAGAAATTCAGTTTCAGAATCTGGTGAGACAGATTGTCTTCCATAGTCATGCGCCTGCCTATTGCACTCAATAATTAACAAATAATCATCATTGTATTCATATAGCCTACAAGAGACTTCAACAAAATATCGTTTTGTATCGAAATTAAATGAATATAAACTATAATTATCAATAGGCACACAGAGAAAGACGTGGGACATGTCTGTTGATGAACTCAAAGCCTTCATTGCACGTTTGTAAGTCCGAAGCGCATACGGCAGAAAAGAGCATGAAACTGGACCCGTTTTGGTCCGTTCTATATGAAACTGGACCCGTTTTGGTCCGATCTATATGAACACTGTGCGCAGTGCAACCGGTTAGTTTGCGTGTCCTGCTCTGGACACAAACAACTGAAGCTGTGTGCCGACTGTGGACCAGAGAAATAAATATAAATAGATTTGTTTATCGGCCAATAATGCGCAAATCATTTGATTGCACGTCGCTTGTGATCTAAAATGTTTTAGCACTACATCAAAATAGGACATACAGTTTGATGAATTTTCATTTATTCGATTTTTTGAAATTTAAATGTCATAGCCTGTGCAGTTTAAAATCATGGTTGTATTTTTCTATTTTAAGGTTACAAAGGACAATAATGTTACTTCATAATTCATCGTAATTCATTTCATTTAGGATGATAACACAGTAGATTATCTGATGCTGTTGATGCCAGGTTACACAGTGAATGGATGGTGAAGCTGCTGATGAGAATGTATAGGTGCTGATTCGTATGTTAATGAGGCTGGCGGGCGCGGGGCTCTGGCGATTAAAGGGGTGAAAACAGCTCTGGCGGTCCTAGTGTTAAGACAATTTCATGTCTCTATAACAAAAAATAAGTCTGGAGTTCTATTTTTATAATAATTGAAAAGAAATAAATTTTCTTTTCTCCTTATACATTTTTGTTTTTTACGTGTGAGGAGGTGGAGAGTTGGTGCCCTTTCGGCGCCCCTCAGCAGATGGCGCCCCTCAGCAGATGGCGCCCTAGGCGCCCTAGGTCTGTTCCTTAACACTTCATGGTCCAGGTCTGTTCCTTAACACTTCATGGACCAGGTCTGTTCCTTAACACTTCATGGTCCATGTCTGTTCCTTAACACTTCATGGTCCAGGTCTGGCCTCTGTTCCTTAACACTTCATGGTCCAGGTCTGGCCTCTGTTCCTTAACACTTCATTGTCCAGGTCTGTTCCTTAACACTTCATGGTCCAGGTCTGGCCTCTGTTCCTTAACACTTCATTGTCCAGGTCTGTTCCTTAACACTTCATGATCCAGGTCTGTTCCTTAACACTTCATGATCCAGGTTAGTTCCTTAACACTTCATGGTCCACGTCTGTCCTCTGTTCCTTAACACTTCATGGTACAGGTCTGGCCTTCTGTTCCTTAACACTTGGACTTTTTTATATAAAATTCCTTAAGGTAAAGACAAAGCCTGACGAGGCAGCGTTTTATTATTATACTGCGCAGAGTTGGAACAAACTGCTAGTGTCACGAGTGGTGAGGTGTTGCTTCTACACAGACTGTAATTGGGTGTGCACCGTATACTTTGTTTACGTTTTCTGTCACAGCTGGTGCCAGTAAGTCATTAGGTGGGCTATAAAGGGTTGCGAGCAAGTCACCATCTTTGCTTAACATTGCTTGTATGTCACGGTTATATTCGAGGTGAGTGTGTGTATATATATATATATATACATACTAATACTGGTGTTTGAATGAATGTGTATAAGTCGCGATATGCACACCTTTATTTCATTTAGTCAGTTAGCTTTTGTCGCCGTTTACGGTTTTTTATACTTTTGTTTGTGTCAATAAACCATTGTAAAACGGATCAACTGGCTCTGCAAATGGCTTTCACCACACTACACCGGTGATCGCATGACTGCTAGAAAATCTCAGTCTTGCTTCAACATTGACGACTTTTAAATCTAGGCTAAAAACCTTTGTTTTTTCTGCCAATTATTAGTCTATTAATAAATGTTTACCTTTTGTGTGAAATGTCATGTTTTTACAGTTTTTTGTATCGCTTTGGTACTATTATCGCAACTATTTGGTTAAATCTTACAACGCATAGTACAAAACTTCGAACTCATCACACTTGTGTGATTTTGTCTCGCAAACTTGGTGCTCAAAAAACAGCAAGTATTCAAGTTGGTCTGGGACAACATGGGACAAAAATGTTCTTCAGTTCACATGTTTTTTGTTCTTACATGTGATATTTGTTGGCTTGTGCATTTAACTTATTAACATATTCATGACAATTTTGTTTAATAGTGCGAACAGATCTGATAAGATTAACAGAAAAGTATTTGTCACAAGGTAATTTTTCTTCCTTAACAGGAAAAAAGGCTCCTCCCTTAACTGGAAAAAAAGATCTCTTCCTTAACGAAAAAAACACCTAACAAATCACAAGAATGTATAAATCAAAACTTTTGATCTATACGCGCTGTGTTGCACACATTTGTTATTTTGTTACAAGTACTAGTGGAGTACAGTAAACTAAGATCGTGCAGGGTTTAGACAACATCATTAAAACCCAAGTAACATCATCTGTTCCTACGCCTCACTTCATCCTTCCATACTACACATCACACCGGCCGTGACAGCTATTCCATGCAAGATTTTGTCAAGAAACTTCTCATACTGATGTTCTACTCGTTTCTCAGAGCAGCGCAAACTGGCTCTAATCAGAAGCCTCACAGGTTCTCAACGGGCCGCTACATTAAATAATATCCTCACTCGTAGTTTTGATTTACATACATTTTTGTCATTTGTTATCTGTCTTTCCAGTTAAGGTAGGAACCTTACCCTTATCCCTGAGGACAAATACCTGCATGCTCATATTTTCAGATCTGTTTGTACTAGCAAACCTAGTTGTTAAAATATTAGACAGTGATTTACTTATACCACTACATGTTTAGAAATAAATGTGGGCAGGGTTCCTGTAATTAATGATTAACATCCCCAGTTTCTGTGTTGTTGTAGTGTGTGGGGTGGATTTGTTTCCTTCTGTGTCTGTTCTAGGGTTTTCTGGACTCTTGGAGCAGCGGGTTGGAGGGCCCATCACTGATTGGAGTTTTGACCCCTTCCACTTATCAGTACAAACAGCTGGGTTCCATCAGCCACCACCACCTTGTCCAGTGTCACGGCTGTTGAATGAGGATGAATTTGAATTTGTTCTACACAGGGAGTTTAGTGGGGTGCATATCCTGTGTTTCAGCGATTGTTGTAATGTGACCATAGCTGGTGATACTTAGCAAATCGCAGGGATATTTAAAGTCACTTGGGAATGTCACCTCTTTGCTTAGTATGGTTTATTTTCACAATTCGTCCGTATTGTAGGTGAGTCTGTTCCATGTAGCTGTGAGTTTGTTTTGTTTTCAATAGTAAGATGCTTGTGATGCACACTTTAGGTTCAAGTACTAGTTATATGTTTTTCCGTTTGGTGTTTGTTTTATGTTCAATTAAATACCAGGAATGGCATACCTGGTTCTGCGAGTGGCTTTCCTGCACTTCACCTAAAAGAGTTGACATGTGCATATGGAGTACAGTGTGAGGATGTGCAATTAACATGGAAAAGATATGGAGTACAGTGTGAGGATGTGTAATTAACATGGATAAGATATGGAGTACAGTGTGAGGATGTGCAATCAACATGGATAAGATATCGAGTACAGTGTGAGGATGTGTAATTAACATGGATAAGATATGGAGTACAGTGTGAGGATGTGCAATTAACATGGATAAGATATGGAGTACAGTGTGAGGATGTGCAATTAACATGGATAAGATATCGAGTACAGTGTGAGGATGTGTAATTAATATGGATAAGATAGGGAGTACAGTGTGAGGATGTGTAATCAACATGGATAAGATATGGAGTACAGTGTGAGGATGTGTAATTAATATGGATAAGATAGGGAGTACAGTGTGAGGATGTGTAATTAATATGGATAAGATATGGAGTACAGTGTGAGGATGTGTAATTAATATGGATAAGATATGGAGTACAGTGTGAGGATGTGCAATTAACATGGATAAGATATGGAGTACAGTGTGAGGATGTGCAATTAACATGGATAAGATATGGAGTACAGTGTGGGGATGTGCAATTAACATGGATAAGATATGGAGTACAGTGTGAGGATGTGCAATCAACATGGATAAGATATCGAGTACAGTGTGAGGATGTGCAATTAACATGGATAAGATATGGAGTACAGTGTGAGGATGTGCAATTAACATGGATAAGATATGGAGTACAGTGTGAGGATGTGCAATCAACATGGATAAGATATGGAGTACAGTGTGAGGATGTGTCATTAATATGGATAAGATATGGAGTACAGTGTGAGGATGTGCAATTAACATGGATAAGATATGCAGTACAGTGTGAGGATGTGCAATTAACATGGATAAGATATGGAGTACAGTGTGAGGATGTGCAATTAACATGGATAAGATATCGAGTACAGTGTGAGGATGTGCAATTAACATGGATAAGATATGGAGTACAGTGTGAGGATGTGTAATCAACATGGATAAGATATGGAGTACAGTGTGAGGATGTGTCATTAATATGGATAAGATATGGAGTACAGTGTGAGGATGTGCAATTAACATGGATAAGATATGCAGTACAGTGTGAGGATGTGCAATTAACATGGATAAGATATGGAGTACAGTGTGAGGATGTGCAATTAACATGGATAAGATATCGAGTACAGTGTGAGGATGTGCAATTAACATGGATAAGATATGCAGTACAGTGTGAGGATGTGCAATTAACATGGATAAGTAACTGTGCAGGTAGTCAGTTCCACAATGTAGCAAATTGCAATTGTGCAGAGGGCAGTACAAGTGGAGAACATATGTGCAAGTGGTAAATGGATAGTAGAAACAATAAGCATTATACAAATGGAAAATGTAATAAATAAGATAGCATGGGTAGGGGCAAGAGGTAGCAATGAGGAGTACAAACAGAATTATTGGGCAGAAGTATTGTGCAAAAGGAAGATCAAGTAAATAAATTACCAGTGCCCAGGCAAGAGGTAGCAATCGGGGAATAACTGTACTCATTGTGCAAATGGCAGATACAATAGATTTGCTAGCAGTGTGCATGTAAGGTTACCAAAGCGTTTCAGAGTTCAGCAGGTTAACAGCAGTTGGGAAGAAACTGTTCCTAAGCCTGCAGGTTCGGCCGAGTAGAGAGTTCATGACTGAAAGGAAATCGGAATCACATGATGAACGGGGAATGTTTTGATGTTTTATTTCCATTTTTTATGTGTTTTTATTTGTTATATTACAGGGCCTAGCTGTAAATGAGACCTCTTGATCTGAGTTGATTTCACTGTAGGTATAGACAACGATAAATAAAATACTGTAAGGAAAATATTAAATCACTGTAGCATTGGACTACTGCACTTTAGCTTCCTCTAGTGGGGGAACATCCACAATAATTTATCAAAACTAATTATTGAATCAGAAACCAAATAATTACCTTCAATTGAAATGTCTAATAATGTCCCAACAACAATTGACACATTTTTAATGTTGGATTACATCATTATTTTCCAGGAGAGATCATCTTTACTACACAAAGAAGTACCCTGAAGTAGAACATTGCATTGGCACTAACATATGTGGCTGGGATGGATCTATGCAGAAAAGTGTTCTTTCCCTGTCACAACATCCTGCTGTCAAATCAGAACATACCCAGCCAGTGTCTCTGTGCTGCTTCCCTCCACAAGGTACATTCATGGGTAAAAGGTATTACGCAGATAACAATAAAAAATTAGCAGGTCAAAACCAATCTTCTCTATTGACACAGGCAATGTCCATGCTGTATGTCCTTCTGGCCACTAGAGGCCACTAAAATCATCAGGACAAACAACAGACAGTCAAATTATATTGTTGTTTATAACAGAGTCACAGAAACACAGATTTTTTTCATGTGATGTAATAATAATATATTGTTAACTGTCAGATCCAGGAAGTATAGCTGTCATGGTGTTTGGAAACAAAAAAGTATAGAAGCAAATACGTCGTACATGTATAAAAAATAATTCAAAATTAGAATCGCTGTGTATTAATTAGTTAATTGAATAGATCAAGATCATCATTAATGGGATCTCGTTACCCCGTATCCTCTTATGGAGCCTTTGTCATCACCTAACCAATCAATGTAGACATGTAGGATATCTGTGTAGATTCATTGGTTACCCAGTCTTAGCACAGCCAATCACAGGCTGTCTCTCACACTTTTGCCATCCTTTCCAATCAACCTGTGTATTTACTATTATCAGTGTTTGTTTTTATCAGGACCTGCTTTTCTGGTAACAATATTGTAATCTGCTCACAGAATGTATTCTTGAGATTCATGCGGTTTTCACTTTGGACTATAATGTCTTCTATATTTGTTCATTAAATCATTCTGTTTGGAATCTCACAACTATCTTCTGCCTCTGAATCCAAGTCAAGTTTGTTGTTGTTTTTGTCTGGCCCAATTAAGTATGCATATGTGTTGCTATGGCACCAGTCTTGAGCCTGCCTTCAAATGCTTACAGAAATCCTAAAATATTTGTCACGGATCCGTACAGGTGAAGTGCAAAAGAAGCGAGACGCAGAGCGGATAATCACGTTCGTCGTGTTTTAATTTCAGATAAAACAAACATAGAACAACGAACGGACAAAACTATACTGAGGATAAATGAAATGCACTTACACAAAGCGACTTGATACATTTACCAAAAACAACAGTACTTATTTAACTAACACTCACCGACAGGAACACGTAACGTATATTAATATCAAGCACCAGTGAACCTATCCAGAGACCTTAAATAGCCCACTGATTAACTAACCTATGTAACATTGTATTAATAACAAGCACATGTGAACCTAACCAGGGACCTTAAATAGCCCACTGATTACTAACCTATGTAACATTATATTAATAACAAGCACCTGTGAACCTAACCAGGGACCTTAAATAGCCCACTGATTAACTAACCTATGTAACATCATATTAATAACAAGCACCTGTGAACCTAACCATGGACCTTAAATAGCCCACTGATTACTAACCTATGTAACATTATATTAATAACAAGCACCAGTGAACCTATCCAGAGACCTTATATATCCCACTGATTACTAACCTATGCCCGGTGCTTAACTAAACTCCAAACAGCTGTGCTCCTAATTACAATATACACAGAAGTGCTCTCCTCTAAACCCCCTGTGTACAACACATCTCACCCAATATGTGACAGTATTTGAGATTGCCTGTAATTGTATGCCTTCAAACATCAGAATAAACAACAGTGTCTGTCTGTTGGTTTAATTGATGACTATTGGGTATGTAAATCTCTAATGAACTGCAGTAATGAACACAATTTGGTTAACATTTCTTCATTTTAATGTTTGTTAATTTATATCTTTGGCTAATGTGGTTCGTAGGTGTTTCTACAGACCTAGTGGTTCCACACACTAGAGACCTGGTGGTTCCACCCTCTACAGACCTGGTGGTTCCACCTTCTACAGACCTGGTGGTTTACCCTCTAAAGACCTGGTGGTTCCACACACTACAGACCTGGTGGTTCCACCCTCTAAAGACCGGGTGGTTCCACCCTCTAAAGACCTGGTGGTTCCACACTCTACAGACCTGGTGGTTCCACCCTCTACAGACCTGGTGGTTTCACCTTCTACAGACCTGGTGGTTCCACCCTCTAAAGACCTGGTGGTTCCACACACTACAGACCTGGTGGTTCCACCCTCTAAAGACCTGGTGGTTCCACCCTCTAAAGACCTGGTGGTTCCACACTCTACAGACCTGGTGGTTCCACCCTCTACAGACCTGGTGGTTCCACCTTCTACAGACCTGGTGGTTCCACTCTCTAAAGACCTGGTGGTTCCACACTCTAAAGACCTGGTGGTTCCACACTCTTACTGACCACCTTTGATTTCACAAAAGTGAAATGGAGGACCTACCAATGTTAATGTCTCCGTTACCCAAATCTGCTCGTTTTTGTGTAAAAAGTTCTGCATTTCCGGTTTTATAGATATTTCTTTAAGAGAATCCAATCCCAAACTGTTTCCCTATTGGCAGGATATTCATGTGCGGTTAGTGTTTCTGGAAAGCTAAGAAACTCTGTCTCTCAAAAGAAAGATCCCATCCGTCTACATTAAGAAATGGCCGAGTACGACGTCAGCGCGTCCTTTGAGAGCAGCATACAATAACGCATGAAAATATAGGGCAGTCCTTACTTGATTGCCAGTATTTCCGTCCAATGACGAGTAATGGATTTGAAACAAAGGTAGCTAGATAGCCAATGAGCTGGCATTTCTATAGTTAGGTGAAAGTTCACTGTACGTCAGACTGAGACATATTTATGGCTGTGCGTAAAAAGGTCTGTCTCATCTGAGAGATACAGAGGCTGCTCGTGTTACGCATCAGGTTAAACAACATAGATTATTTCGGCTTTTTATTGAAAAATGACATTCCAACATGTCTCCTGAATGTGGAAAAGTTAAATCCAAGATGAAAGAGTTTGAAGAGGACTCAATTAGCGAATCCACTGAAGAAGACATGATTAGGATCTGCTTTTTATATTGGTGAGTGAATAAAAATATTGTATATTATGTACTATATTATGTTGTTATTATATGTTATTTGGCTCTGGTCTATAGGACAAAATATTAGGTTCTAGTAAAACTGTGTGTTTCTGTGTATTTCTGTGTGTCTCTGTGTGTTTTTGTGTGTTCATAAATGTACAAAATATTTAATTTAATTTGTTTGTTGTGTTTATGCACCTATGCCTTTTATATCAGTGTTGACTGATAACTTTGCTCTTTTGTACATCGTTGTCATTTCTCTTGCATATTGTATGTTCTCCATAGCAAAAATGCATTCCAATTGGGCCACTTGGGTACATTTTGGAACAAGCACAAAATACTCTTCTAATTTCCTATAAATGAATAGTGAAAATACCTAGAACAATATCCATTTAATGTATTAGGAGCATGGTTGAAAGGTTGAACAATGAAAAAATGACATTATCAAGTTATTTTATTTATCTTTATCTGTACGTACAGTAAAATCAACAGAGATCAAGATCATTTACAGCTAGGCCCTGTATTACAACAAATAGAAACACATGACAATGGAAATAGAACAGCAAAACAATCCCTGTGACAATAAAAATATAATATATAGATATCAAAAATGCATTAAGTGTCAGACATTGGTTATTGTTATTTATAAAAGGCAGTCATGCAAAAACTTGCCTGAATATCTGACTGAGAAAATAAGTGAAGAACAACAGATACCAAAATATATACCTAAAGAACAATCACATGACTGGTTAGTGCTGGAGATAAAATGTCATTCAGAGTATCTAAAGTTATATGTTTAGTGATGATAGCTCCTATGTTTAGTATTTGTGATGCAATTGTACACACATGAATATGTTGATAACATGAATAATCTATTAAACATCATAGATAAGGAGTCCCCTCTATAACCTCAGTCCATCACTTCCCTATATCATTCCAGGGTGCTGTATGAGCCCTTCTATCCCCTGATTTCAGCATGAATCTGGCCTGGACACCACTTGATAAAGGCATGCCAGACTGATACTCATAAACATCATATTCATCACATTTAGAGTCGTTATCCTTGGTAAACTTTACCGCCCATTGCCACCGATTATTATTATACTCATCGTCATTTTTATCACCATCTGCATAGAAGCCAACCCAGGAGTAGTAGAATGTATTCTTCCAATCATTAAAAGTCTTCTTGATGTACAGACGGGCGGAGGCATAGCCAGTATTATTGTAGATTTGCAGGAGAGCAGGCTCATCTTTTATTGGAACACGAACTGGTCTTTGTGATACCCAGCGTGGCGTCCGGGCCAGTTCATCCCCTGATGTCAGTATGAATCTGGCCTGGACACCATCAAACATTAGCATGCTAGACTGATACACATAAACATCAAAAATCTGGTTGCCTGATGCTGTTTGAGAGACTTTGTTAAACTTTACAGCCCACTGAAATGTGTAATATTTGCCCAAAGTGTTTATGTTGTCATTGGCATAGAAGCCAACCCAGGAGTTGTAAAATACCGTCCTCCAGTCAGTGAAAGACGTTTTTATGAACAGACGGGCGGATGCACAACCTTCACTAACAAAGAGTTGCAGATGGGCGTCATAACCTTTCAACTTTACTGGATCCTGGTTGGCATCATGGAACTTCATACCACTCCAAATCTCCTCATCTGATGTCTTATTTCCAGAGTTGATATTAGGTGCACTCATGTTTAACCTGAGGAAACAAGTAATGTATAAGTGCAGTTTTGTCATTTAAAAAAATATGACCTTTATTTAATCTCCAGATAAGAGATCACAGACTTTTCTCTAGTTCCAAAGTAATCATCCAAGCACCCCTACAATTCAACTCACAACCTAGTTCACATTCTACTGCTTTCTTTAGTTGTTTACTTTTACTTTTAAGAGATATATTCTATAAATGCTACAACTCTCCTCAGAACTAAAGGAGTGGTTAACGTTTCTCACCAAACTACACTGCAACATTTTACAGATAAATTTGGATATTCTGATTAACTTATTTTGATTGGGTTTAACAGACTGTAAACGCATTGTGACTTTTATGCTTAATTAGGGGCATTTCAACATTCAAGAGGAATTTAAAACTACGAGTAGGCAAAAGAGACTCTTACCTTGTGTTTGTCAGCAGCCAGATGTAATTGGTAATTCTGTTTTGTAGAACTGGAAACTGATGGGAGTTCAGATCTTCTTCTCTGAGACAACCAGTGAGTGAGGCTATATACTCCACAGAGGCGGGGCTTGAGTGTGTTGGCCACACCCCTAGGTGATTGAAATTGGAGACATAAACAGAGAGGTACATGTCATATAAAAAACACATATAATCAAGATAATCTGGAATATGCAAAACATGAAGAAGCTGGAAATGTGTAGACAGGTGTTTCATAGAAGAGAGAAAAGTGAAATGAGTTAGTATAAAATCTGATCCAGGTCTGGCCTCTGTTCCTTAACACTTTTTTAGACAGTTCCTTTCCACTCTTCTCACCGTCAAATCCTCAGACACCCATCTCTAATGAGGCCTTAATTAGAAATGCTTGAATTCACACTGTCTCGTCTCAACAGGCAAATGCTATGTAGAAGATGTTTTGTGCATTGAGGTTGAAATGAAGGTTCACTGTGTTGAACCCTCTGCTGAAGGTAAAACAGAACCTCTGTTCTCTTTGCACTTTTGTAACAGAATATAAATGCAGCAGAGTCACACCAGAACAAGACCACTGAACAATCCGAGACACAGCTCTAACCTCCTCAGTATTTTGTTAGTCAGGTAGAGCCCTCTTCTCTGAACAACATGTTTATCTGGAATAAATCTTTCCAGGCCTGTTTTTCTTGTCAGGTTGGCTCTCCATTCTTGGTTTACCCAAAGGCAGGTTGGCCTCCTGCATTCCAGAAAAGTAAACCTGTTTGTCTGTCTTGTCACTCTAACTGTTACTGTTACATTAGGCAGTAGGTCAGTACAGGTGAGTTGGTAAAACAGGCAGGTAAACGTTCTGCATGCAGCAGATTGGTACATGTGAGAACAAACTAGAAATATAAACCAACTGGCACTGATTAAATAAGAGTCTAAGATAATCCACCAAGATGTGGTGGAAATCTAAGTTCCTTAATATTCCTAATGCAACTAACCAATGTTACTAAACCATTACACAGTAAAACACTGAATTTAGACTCGAAGTAAGATGGACCAAAGTGTTTCCAAATTAACACTTAACAAGTTTATTTGCAATTAAAAACCTTCACGCATACACGGATGCTGCGATCAGACTAACCTGAAGAAAGCGAAGAGCAGCACGATATTTATAGAGTGTAAGGCACGCACATACTCTGACATATAATAACACACAGTATTGATGGAGAACAGACTGGGTTTTCGGATGAACCCGAAATATGGTCTTTGGATAAACATGGAGGAGGTTATGGGATACCATTTTAACAGTTAATAACCCCTAACTGTTAACCAAACCTCTTTCGATTGACAGAGAAAGATATTTTTACAAGTAACTTTATGTCTTTTCTTCAATCTATGGGAAAGGAAGACAGCACCCATACACTTTTCAGACTTACAGTTGCTATATGATAAACAGCAACATTCCCCTGTTCTCCCAAAAGTAAAATATGCACACAGACATCTCCTATTGATAAAACTTCCATTACAGCGGTCAGTAGGCAAAGGTTCTCCTTAATGGAAGTGGAAACAAGACAAAGTGCAAGGTTAGACACCCTAGTTCCCTACGTCCCCGGCACAATAGTATAGCAGCGTGAATCTTCAAACAGAGACAGGGCACAACAAGCAGTAAAACATCCACCCACATTACCAAGCATCAACCAATGGACACCAGTCAACTGCAACCACCCTGGTAGGGTTTAGTTTTACTCACAGAGTTACTCGAATTGAGGGAACTAAAGAAAACAGCAGCGAGCCAGTGACTCCACCCCCCTGAGTAGGAACTGGAGAGGACATCTAGGGGAGATGAGAACCCGCCTGACAAAGACAGCCGGGCAGAATGAATTCTGAGTCTTCAGTTTGCCTGCATCACTCTGTGCCAGACTACACTTAACCTGGTGTGAGTAATGATCATGTGACACGACAATCAATGAAATGAGTCCGGGGATAAGATTAGATACAACTTTATTGTCATTAGACAGTACCTGTGTAAGGATCAGCGATCAGTCCCCCTCTATGTCGGAGTTGGCACTCCCCCTGCCAGCAGAGAGGGGGAGAATCAAGACAATCTGAACCAACTGAGTTTTTCCCACACCTGTTTTCTGTTTGTTCATCAGTTCCTTATTTGAAAACTCTGCGCCTGTGTCCAATACCTGCTACCTACGACTGAGTCGAAACGTGACAGAATGCCCCGACCAAAAAGGACACAGCAGAGGTGCCAGCTTGTTTTCGCCGGGCGCGATTCGCGAGGACCACCTCTCCCTCCACGACCTACAGACGCGGCAGGGTGCCATAAGGTGGGCTAGCATACGGCTCGAAACACCAGATGACGGGTTCATGCAAAGGCTGTGCATAGAGCGCTACTCCGCTGATGACTCTGAGAGCGAGTTTGAGGAGGAGTACCTGGAGGGAGAGTAGAACTGGGATCCTGTCACCCTCCAGCTGATACCCACCTTACCACCAGCGCCCAACATGAATGCCCACCCGCTGCACAAAAGGGCCGCGGATCCGCCGTCCTATAGACCTGCTTCACCGCAGTCCTCCATGCTAGGTTCACCTCCGGCAGACTTTCAGGCCATTAAGAGGGCTTTACGGGAAGACTGGGAGGTGTTCATAGACTATATAGCCTAGGTTAGCGAAACTGTGTTTACACCGGTGGAGGAGCAACAGGTGTGAAGAGGCCAGCCCAGAAGCAGAGTTGGTCACTATGCAAGATGCATTGCTGCTGTCCTCAAGGTGCCCTAAGGCCAGAAGAGTACGGTAGGGAGATGTTGTTGTACTCTTTGCCACCTGAGGTCACCCATAACCTGCATAGTTTGGAATGTCACCCTGCGTGATAATGCAGAAGGAGAGTGCAAATTGTTCTAAATGCAAATTGTGTAAATAGTTTTATTCTCACTGTGTGCCGTTTGTTGTGTTTATGCACCTATGCCTTTTATATCAGTGTTGACTGATAACTTTGCTCTTTTGTACATCGTTGTCATTTCTCTTGCATATTGTATGTTCTCCATAGCAAAAATGCATTCCAATTGGGCCACTTGGGTACATTTTGGAACAAGCACAAAATACTCTTCTAATTTCCTATAAATGAATAGTGAAAATACCTAGAACAATATCCATTTAATGTATTAGGAGCATGGTTGAAAGGTTGAACAATGAAAAAATGACATTATCAAGTTATTTTATTTATCTTTATCTGTACGTACAGTAAAATCAACAGAGATCAAGATCATTTACAGCTAGGCCCTGTATTACAACAAATAGAAACACATGACAATGGAAATAGAACAGCAAAACAATCCCTGTGACAATAAAAATATAATATATAGATATCAAAAATGCATTAAGTGTCAGACATTGGTTATTGTTATTTATAAAAGGCAGTCATGCAAAAACTTGCCTGAATATCTGACTGAGAAAATAAGTGAAGAACAACAGATACCAAAATATATACCTAAAGAACAATCAAATGACTGGTTAGTGCTGGAGATAAAATGTCATTCAGAGTATCTAAAGTTATATGTTTTAGTGATGATAGCTCCTATGTTTAGTATTTGTGATGCAATTGTACACATTAATATGTTGATAACATGAATAATCTATTAAACATCATAGATAAGGAGTCCCCTCTATAACCTCAGTCCATCACTTCCCTATATCATTCCAGGGTGCTGTATGAGCCCTTCTATCCCCTGATTTCAGCATGAATCTGGCCTGGACACCACTAGATAAAGGCATGACAGACTGATACTCATAAACATCATATTCATCACATTTAGAGCTGATTTCCTTGGTAAACTTTACCGCCCATTGCCACCGATTATTATTATACTCATCGTCATTTTTATCACCATCTGCATAGAAGCCAACCCAGGAGTAGTAGAATTCATTCTTCCAATCATTAAAAGTCTTCTTGATGTACAGACGGGCGGAGGCATAGCCAGTATTATTGTAGATTTGCAGGAGAGCAGGCTCATCTTTTATTGGAACAGGAACTGGTATCTGTGATACCCAGCGTGGCGTCCGGGCCAGTTCATCCCCTGATGTCAGTATGAATCTGGCCTGGACACCATCAAACATAAGCATGCTAGACTGATACTCATAAATATCAAAACTCTGGTTGCCTGATGCTGTTGGAGAGACTTTGTTAAACTTTACAGCCCACTGAAATGTGTAATATTTGCCCAAAGTGTTTATGTTGTCATTGGCATAGAAGCCAACCCAGGAGTTGTAAAATACCGTCCTCCAGTCAGTGAAAGACGTGTTTATGAACAGACGGGCAGATGCACAACCTTCACTAACAAAGAGTTGCAGATGGGCGTCATAACCTTTCAACTTTACTGGATCCTGGTTGGCATCATGGAACTTCATACCACTCCAAATCTCCTCATCTGATGTCTTATTTCCAGAGTTGATATTAGGTGCACTCATGTTTAACCTGAGGAAACAAGTGATGTATAAGTGCAGTTTTGTCATTTAAAAAAATATGACCTTTATTTAATCTCCA
Organism: Dallia pectoralis; assembly: GCA_029465975.1. Lineage (NCBI taxonomy): Eukaryota > Metazoa > Chordata > Actinopteri > Esociformes > Umbridae > Dallia > Dallia pectoralis. Next base: position 16,324,590 of record CM055746.1, on the reverse strand, counting down.
GATAAGAGATCACAGACTTTTCTCTAGTTCCACAGTAATCATCCAAGCACCCACTTAAATTCAACTCACAACCTAGTTTACATTCTACTGCTTTCTTTAGTTGTTAACTTTTACTTTTAAGAGATATATTCTATAAATGCTACAACTCTCCTCAGAACTAAAGGAGTGGTTAACGTTTCTCACCAAACTACACTGCAACATTTTACAGATAAATTTGGATATTCTGATTAACTTATTTTGATTGGGTTTAACAGACTGTAAACGCATTGTGACTTTTATGCTTAATTAGGGGCATTTCAAAATTCAAGAGGAATTTAAAACTACGAGTTGGCAAAAAAGACTCTTACCTTGTGTTTGTCAGCAGCCAGATGTAATTGGTGATTCTGTTTTGTAGAACTGGAAACTGATGGGAGTTCAGATCTTCTTCTCTGAGACAACCAGTGAGTGAGGCTATATACTCCACAGAGGCGGGGCTTGAGTGTGTTGGCCACACCCCTAGGTGATTGAAATTGGAGACATAAACAGAGAGGTACATGTCATATAAAAACACATATAATCAAGATAATCTGGAATATGCAAAACATGAAGAAGCTGGAAATGTGTAGACAGGTGTTCAGTAGAAGAGAGAAAAGTGAAATGAGTTAGTATAAAATCTGATCCAGGTCTGGCCTCTGTTCCTTAACACTTCATGGTCCAGGTCTGGCCTCTGTTCTTTAACACTTTGTCTTTATGTTTCCTTCAACATCTGAATAGTTCCATGTCAGATTTTTCTGTTACTAGCTGGAAATGGACTTTCTCTAATGTTATACTGTTATTTTAATTTGCTCCACTAACTGTTACCTTATTCCATTTTGTTTAATTGTATGTACATGTGGAAGAGGTGAAAATTTTTGAATTTGCCAATAAATATCATTTTTTATTTCTGAGTTTGTCTATGGAACTAGATTGTTTCTTCAGTAAAACATACTTTTATCAACTTTATTCCTCTAGTCATATGACAGCTGATCAAATAATTAACAGAAATGTATTATTTATATTTATTTAACAGGAAAGAAAAGGCTCCTCCATTAACAGGAAAGAAAAGGCTCCTCCCTTAACAGGAATGAAAAGGCTCCTCCCTTAACTGGAAAATAGGTCTCTTCCTTAATGGAAAAAACACCTGACAAATGACAAGAATGTATAAATTCAAACTAATAGTGTTTAAGACATGGGTTACATTCTTTGCTTTGTCTCTTGAATTCCAAGTTGTTACCTTTTGAATTGGGAAAGCTGACATTTATGCTGTTTGAACAGTGATTCAGATTGCATGAGAATTGTACATAGCTGTTGTAATTTGCTGCAGTATAGAAAAAGGAGTTCCCTGTGCACAACTGAGCTTCATTAAATAGTATCCTCACAAAAAGACTTGTAGTTTTGATTTACATACATTTTTGTCATTTGTCATCTGTCTTTCCGGTAAAAAATAGAAGCCATTTATTTCCTGTTACAGGGGAATCTTATCTTTCCAGTTAAAGGAGGAACCTTACCCTGAGGACAAATACCTTTATGTTCATATTTTCATATATGTTTGTACTAACAAACCTAGTTGACATTACTTAAGGGTTAATAAGTGGAATTCTAGCTATAGCAGATGCCGAACAAATCACCAGCAAGAGCAAATAGCACTCAAACCCCAGAAAAACATCAGAACTGAAGGACAATTCCTGGCAACTGCGCTTTGTTGGTCCAGGTGTTTAAATCAGGATGAATTTGTAGAGTTTCTAGCACAGATGTTGTTTAATTTCCAAAATTTGATTTGAACAAAACAAGAAAACAACTAACACTCATTAAACAGACAGCAACACTGAATCACAAACAGGTGAGGCAGAAGAGCATCGTGAAAAAACTTACTGCCGCTGAATTCCGAACCTGGTGTGAGTAATGATCATGAGACAAGACAAGTTTCAGAGTTCAGCAGGTTAACAGCAGTTGGGAAAAAACTGTTCCTAACCCAGCAGGTGGAGGTGAGTAGAGAGTTAATGACTGAAAGGAAATGGGAATCACATGGTGAACGGGATTGTTTTGATGTTTTATTTCCATTTTTTATGTGATTTTATTTGTAATAATACAGGGCCTAGCTGTAATTGAGACCTCTTGATCTCAGCTGATTTCACTGTAGGTACAGATATCGATAAATAAAATACTGTAAGGAAACTATTAAATCACTGTAGTATTGGACCATTGCACTTTAGCTCCCTCTAGTGGGGGAACATCCACAATAATTTATCCAAAAAAATATTGAATCAGAAACCAAATAACATGTACCTTCAATTTAAATGTCTAATAATGTCCCAACATTGACACCATTTTAATGCTGGAGTCCCTCATTATTTTCCAGGAGAGATCATCTTCACTACACAGAAAGAAGTGCCCTGAAGTAGAACTCTGCATTGGCACAAACATGTGAGGATGGGATGGATCTATGCAGAACTGTGTTCTTTCCCTGTCACAACATCCTGCTTTAAATCCAGAATATACCCAGCTCCCTTCCACAATCTGCATTCATCGGTTGAAAGAATTACGCAGATAACATTAAACAATTAGCAGGTCAAAAGCAATCTTCTCTATTGACACAGGCATTGTCCATGCTGTATGTCCTTCTGGCCACTAGAGGCCACTAAAATCATCTGGACAATCTACAACAGACAGTCAAATTATATTGTTCTTTATAACAGAGTCACAGAAACACAGTTTTGTTTTCATGTGATGTAATAATATATAGTTAACTGTCAGATCGAGGAAGTAAAGCTGTCATGGTGTTTGGAAACAAAAATCAATATAAGCAAATACATACACATATAAAAATAATTCAAAATAAGAATAGATGTGTGTTAATTAGTTAATTGAATAAATTAATTAATCATCATCAATGGGATCTGTTATTAACCTGTATCCTCTTATGGAGCCTTTGTCATCATCTAACCAATAGGCGCTATTGCCCCTTTCTGTCCAGGGTTGTGGTGTTGAGGAACCAGGATATGTCGTTGGATATGTGGACACCCAGGAATTTGTCGCTGGCCACACGACCAGTTGATAACCAATTGGACAGAAAGGGGCAATAGCGCCTATTGGTTAGATGATGACAAAGGCTCCATAAGAGGATACAGGTTAATAACAGATCCCATTGATGCCAAAGTTTATTTCTGTATCAAAACAAGGCCAAATTAATATTACATTGGCTAAAATTTCATTTTCAATCATGGCAGACAGAGATTTTAGAAATTATAGCAATAGTCTAAATTCAATGTACACTATTCCAAGCATGTATATGATTTCATTTAATAATTGAATCACACTTGTTTTAACACCAATCATGCTCAAGCTATATAGATATCTAACTGTCTGATGTGAAAAAATACAAAACTATTTTTGGTGAGCTGAGCCAAACAAGCCAGATCATGGAAGAGACGTAGTGCCAATCACTAGCGTGAATAAATATGATCTTTAAAAATATATATATATTGGTTATTAATTAAACAAGCATAGTACTTTTGAAAATACAGACAATTCTATGTTTGTGTACAATGCATTAACATATTATTCATGACTTGTATGTCATGTCTATGTATCATACCTGGCAGGCATATAGAATGTTATATAACATAACTTTGACACAATTACTGCTGTTCTATTTGCACTTCTCTCGTTGTTTCTGTGACCGAGACCAAATGTAATGCGTGAGTTGTTTTGAACTGATAAATAATGTTATAGCATTGCCACGTGGTGCCAAGAAGGCGTGGATTCTAACGTTATGGGCTGAGTGGTTGTGAAAAACCTCCATACACGTAAAACATACACGTTTTCTAATAACAAATATTTAGTCTCACTTTTTTCTCTGCCTCTCGACATGCCTCCTGAAATCTCTAATTTAAAAATCCCTTTTCTCCTCGTTGTAGAAGCAATGACCCAGTTATCGCTTTAAAACCCCAACATCTAACACTATGTATGTTTATTATCTGACCAACACGCTCCAATTGTCTGGCAACTGACCAATCAGAAAACTCCATGACGGGGGTTTCAGAGGTGAGCCCACTAGATGCGGACACGCCATTGGTCCACACTGGACATGAATATTCACATGATGGATACATTATGTAAATTAGATGTCCCAGCCAATGCGCTGCCCCTCGCGTGAACCTGATTATAATATGCATGAGCTGTAAACCACATTGCTGCGCGTGTTAGTGTTGATGACCGGGCTCTGTCAGGTTTATGTCGGGTTTATGTCACTGACTGTATCGGTTTAGTAAGTTATCGTGCTCCTGCAGATTGAATTAGGTTCCATCTTTACCCGGAGTGTCGGCTAGCCATGTCGTCGTTATTGAAGCCGTTTTCTGTGTCCGACGGGCCGTGTGAAAGTGGTGCATTCAGGCGTGGATCACGGTGCACCCAGACCCCACACTCTCCGGTCCTACAGCCGGTCAGCAGTACCAGATCTCCTGGTCTCCCGACTGTGATCACCCGGAACCAGCCTGGCTGCTCCCCGGGGATCTACCACACCTACTCTGCTAGATCCCCGGGGATCTACCACACCTACTCTGCTAGGAAAACGCTGGCGGCTGCTGCGGTCGGAAGGAGGAAAATCACTCACCCCGGGAAGGCTATTTTAGCAGGTGAATGCAGCATCTGAAACTATCTGTGTGTTGTTTAGCTAATATGTGACACTGGTAACCATAGAGACACGGACACGGTCATTAGACTGCTATATATCTAATCTGTGAAACTGGTAAACATATAGAGACACGGTCATTAAACTGCTATATATCTAATCTGTGAAACTGGTAACCATATAGAAACACAGTCATTAAACTGCTATATATCTAATCTGTGAAACTGGTAACCATATAGAAACACAGTCATTAAACTGCTATATATCTAATCTGTGAAACTGGTAAACATATAGAGACACGGTCATTAAACTGCTATATATCTAATCTGTGAAACTGGTAACCATATAGAAACACAGTCATTAAACTGCTATATATCTAATCTGTGAAACTGGTAACCATATAGAAACACAGTCATTAAACTGCTATATATCTACACTGGTAACCATATAGAGACACAGTCATTAAACTGCTATATAGCTCGCCAGCCATGACGCTATGTTGCTAGACGCTTCTGATCCGCATCATCCGCGATTTGTCATGTTACCAGTCATTTAGAAAAGCCAGAAACAGTTAAAAATGCAGTCATTCATTTAGACGAACTGCAGTTGCTATGGCTATTATTGAGATTATACTAAGGTAATAGTTAGTATGTTCACTACAGGCATTATATATTGTCGATCTACAATATGGCTACATACACAATACATGAACCATTAGATATAACATGAAATACAAGGCTAGATTGAACTTGCACAGATGATGAACTAATGATAAGCATCTCTTATCCGTCACCAGGGGGTCTAGCTGGGGCGATTGAGATATGCATCACCTTCCCTACAGAGTATGTCAAGACTCAACTGCAGCTGGATGAGCGGGCCAACCCTCCCAGATACAGAGGCATAGGTACAGTAACAACCCTCCCAGATACAGAGGCACAGGTACAGTAACAATCCTCCCAGATACAGAGGCACAGGTACAGTAACAATCCTCCCAGATACAGAGGCACAGGTACAGTAACAATCCTCCCAGATACAGAGGCACAGGTACAGTAACAATCCTCCCAGATACAGAGGCACAGGTACAGTAACAATCCTCCCAGATACAGAGGCACAGGTACAGTAACAATCCTCCCAGATACAGAGGCACAGGTACAGTAACAATCCTCCCAGATACAGAGGCACAGGTACAGTAACAATCCTCCCAGATACAGAGGCACAGGTACAGTAACAATCCTCCCAGATACAGAGGCACAGGTACAGTAACAATCCTCCCAGATACAGAGGCACAGGTACAGTAACAATCCTCCCAGATACAGAGGCACAGGTACAGTAACAATCCTCCCAGATACAGAGGCACAGGTACAGTAACAATCCTCCCAGATACAGAGGCACAGGTACAGTAACAATCCTCCCAGATACAGAGGCACAGGTACAGTAACAATCCTCCCAGATACAGAGGCACAGGTACAGTAACAATCCTCCCAGATACAGAGGCACAGGTACAGTAACAATCCTCCCAGATACAGAGGCATAGGTACAGTAACGACACTGATACCTATAGATACTGTAACGACACTGATACCTATAGATACTGTAACGACACTGATACCTATAGATACTGTAACAACACTGATACATATAGATACTGTAACAACACTGATACCTATAGATACTGTAACAACACTGATACCTATAGATACTGTAACAACACTGATACCTATAGATACTGTAACAACACTGATACATATAGATACTGTAACAACACTGATACATATAGATACTGTAACAACACTGATACCTATAGATACTGTAACGACACTGATACCTATAGATACTGTAACGACACTGATACCTATAGATACTGTAACAACACTGATACATATAGATACTGTAACAACACTGATACCTATAGGTACTGTAACAACACTGATACTTATAGATACTGTAACGACACTGATACATATAGATACTGTAACGACACTGATACATATAGATACTGTAACGACACTGATACCTATAGATACTGTAACAACACTGATACCTATAGATACTGTAACGACACTGATACCTATAGATACTGTAACGACACTGATACCTATAGATACTGTAACGACACTGATATCTATAGATACTGTAACACTGATACCTATAGATACTGTAACAGCACTGATACATATAGATACTGTAACAACACTGATACCTATAGATACTGTAACAACACTGATACCTATAGATACTGTAACAACACTGATACCTATAGATACTGTAACAACACTGATACCTATAGATACTGTAACAACACTGATACCTATAGATACTGTAACAACACTGATACATATAGGTACTGTAACAACACTGATACATATAGATACTGTAACAACACTGATACTTATAGATACTGTAACAACACTGATACCTATAGATACTGTAACAAACCTGATACATATAGATACTGTAACAACACTGATACATATAGATACTGTAACAACACTGATACATATAGATACTGTAACAACACTGATACCTATAGATGCTGTAACAACACTGATACCTATAGATACTGTAACAACACTGATACCTATAGATACTGTAACAACACTGATACCTATAGATACTGTAACAGCACTGATACATATAGATACTGTAACAGCACTGATACAGGGTATATATGTGTTATGACAAATGAGTGTTTTTACAGGAGACTGTGTTAAGCTGACCGTCCAGGATCATGGATACAGAGGTTTATATCGAGGCCTGAGCTCTCTCCTGTACGGATCCATTCCCAAGTCAGCAGTACGGTATGATATGCACACCCTCTGTCTCTGAGAGGTCACCTAGAGGTCACAGCCCCGTAGCCAGGAAAAGTTATCCCCAACTCTTATATACAGTAGAGGCGCAGCGTGGCTGTTCTGGTTTGCCGATGACACCAGTTTGGAGTTTTACCGTGGTCAGGCTGACCGCTTGGTGACCTGGGGCAGTCATATCCACCTCGACCTAACCACGGTCAATAGAGCAGTGATGGTGATTTACGCCCCACACCATCACTTCTCCTCAGGATGAATCAGAACTGCCAACGCGGTCGGATCATGTCCATTCCTGATGCCTGTCATCATTACCAAGTCACCCGGGAAGACAATATTCTGACGGTGAACCGGAGGGTTAAACAGAGCATTGCCTGTGTAGTCGACCCCTGGGTGGTTGTAAATACGCCAGCGTCACAACGTCAGAGATCCACTAAACATCAGAGATCCCCCTAAACGTCTGAGATCCCTATTCCCTAAACGTCAGAACACTATCTATAATAATACTATATATGATAATACTATGTTAATACTATATATGATAATACTATGTTAATACTATATATGATAATACTATGTTAATACTATATATGATAATACTATATATGATAATACTATGTTAATACTATATATGATAATACTATGTTAATACTATATATGATAATACTATGTTAATACTATATATGATAATACTATGTTAATACTATATATGATAATTTATTATGGTACTACCTAACCTTATTTCAGTATACCATTTGAACACTTAAATTCTCTCTCCTTTTCCAGGTTTGGGACGTTCGAGATGCTAGCAAACCCAATGCGTGACTCGACTGGTCGCCTAGACAACGCACGCAGCCTATGGTGTGGCCTGGGGGCGGGCATAGCGGAGGCCATCATAGTCGTTTGTCCAATGGAAACGCTAAAGGTGGGTGGAACTTCTAGATACTATCTGGAACGTTGATATTGAATGTGTTGTTACAATTCACTACTCTACACATTTTCTCTCCTACTTGTGTGTCTCTTTCGTTCCTCTCTACCTCTTCTCTACTTTTTTCTCCTCCTAATCCTTCATCTCCCCATTTCCTTCCTGCTCTCCTCTTTTCCTCCTCTCTTTTATCGCTCCTCTTTTCCTCCTCTCCTTTTTTCTCTTCTCTCCACAGGTGAAGTTCATCCATGACCAGAGTTCCCTGAATCCCCGTTACAGAGGTTTCTTCCATGGACTCAGAGAGATTATCAAAGACCAGGGTAAGACAGACAGAAGGGTGGACAGACAGAAGGGTGGACAGACAGAAGGGTGGACAGACAGAAGGGTGGACAGACAGAAGGGTTGGCAGACAGAAGGGTTGGCAGACAGAAGGGTGGGCAGACAGACAGGCGGGCAGACAGGCGGGCAGACAGGCGGGCAGACAGGCGGGCAGACAGGCGGGCAGACAGGCGGGCAGACAGACAGCTGGGCAGACAGACAGACAGCTGGGCAGACAGACAGACAGGTGGGCGGGCAGACAGAGACAGGTGGGCAGACAGGCGGGCAGACGGACAGGTGGGCGGGCAGACAGGACCATTTGATAAGGATCAGAAACATTATGGAACAATAGAAACCTCCCAGTTCGTGACTCGGCACATGTAGTGTGGATTCCTGTTAATATTGTAACGGCTGTGTGTGTGTGTGTGTTTTCAGGTGTCCGGGGGACATACCAGGGGTTAACAGCGACCGTGCTCAAACAGGGATCCAATCAGGCGATCCGCTTTTACGTGATGAACTCTCTGCGGAACTGGTACAAAGGTAAGAACTGGGTCGAAGCAGGAGATCCACCCTGGCCGGGCCATTAACACATTCTCCATTTTGAAGTGGTACATTTTCTTCTTCACTCGTTGATTGGCTGACCAGGTTGTCATGACTATAATAGGCTCATCAGAAGAGATGAGCCAATAAAGTCCCACCCAGTTGTCCACTCTGAACAGGCAGAAGTCCTGGATGACAATGAAGCCTCTGTGGTTCATGGTGGATACGCTCACTTGGCGTCTCTGGACCAATCTCTGTCTGGTTGGCGACCAGTCAAAGCGTACAACCTGACCGGCGAAGTGAATCTGACCCCAGGGTGTGTTTCCTAGGAGACGACCCTCGGCGGGAGATGCACCCAGTCGTCACGGCAGTGTTTGGGGCGATGGCCGGCGCGGCTAGCGTGTTTGGAAACACTCCTCTGGATGTGGTGAAGACCAGAATGCAGGTATACACAGACAGGGATATACAAACCATGGTTTTACGAGGAGGGGTGTGTACGTGTGTGCTGTTTACCTAGGAAAGGGATTACTCCCAGATGCACTATGGGAAGATAAAGACGGCCTCAATGGGTTGGTGCTGTTTTGGTGGCACACGGAGAACCAAACCGAATATAAGGATGTGTGTTTACACATGAGGATCCGTGTGTCATAGTTTATGGCAATTAGTTCCAACTCACATTAACATCTGAGATGATGCAACACAGCACGCTAACATATAAGCGGCTAACTGTTATGCGGCTAACATTTAAGCTGCTAACATTTAAGCGGCTAACATTTAAGCGTCTAACATATAAGCGGCTAACTGTTATGCGGCTAACATTTAAGCTGCTAACATTTAAGCGGCTAACATTTAAGCGTCTAACATATAAGCGGCTAACTGTTATGCGGCTAACATTTAAGCTGCTAACATTTAAGCGGCTAACATTTAAGCGTCTAACATATAAGCGGCTAACTGTTATGCGGCTAACATTTAAGCTGCTAACATTTAAGCGGCTAACATTTAAGCGTCTAACATATAAGCGGCTAACATTTATGCGGCTAACATTTAAGCGTCTAACATATAAGCGGCTAACTGTTATGCGGCTAACATTTAAGCTGCTAACATTTAAGCGGCTAACATTTAAGCGTCTAACATATAAGCGGCTAACTGTTATGCGGCTAACATTTAAGCGGCTAACATTTAAGCGGCTAACATTTAAGCGGCTAACATTTAAGCGGCTAACTGTAAATGTGGACTGATGAGTCCTACTACAGGCCTCTCACTCACTCTCAGTTGAAAGACATGGTGGAATACAGTGTGTTATTAGCTGAAGGTGGGTTACTACATAAATCCTGTAATTATCATTGTAATGGATGACAGTTTACGTGCGTGTGTGTGTGTGTGTGTGTGTGTGTGTATAGGGGTTGGAGGCTCACCGTTACAGCAGCACTGCAGACTGTGCTTTTCAGATCCTCAGGAACGAGGGACCACAGGCGTAAGAAACCCTCTACATACAGTTATATATAAACCCTCTGTCTCTACATAAACACTAATTTTATATATTTCTCTCTATAGGTTCTATAAGGGGACTGTCCCGAGACTAGGCAGAGTGTGTCTGGATGTTGCCCTAGTGTTTGTAATCTATGAAGAGGTGGTCAAACTGCTGAATAACATCTGGATCACTGACTGAACCAAGCAGGAGGGACTGACATTTAGTGGAAAGAACAAGAGACAAACAAAACAGAGATTAGTGATGAAGAGATAATTACAAAGTGATGGAAAGAGATAATGGTGGTAGAGATGGAGGTTATAGGCCAGACTGTTAAAACGCACAACACTATAGAGATGTCTGTTAACATATTAGAGATGTCTGTTAACACATTAGAGATGTCTGTTAACACATTAGAGATGTCTGTTAACACATTAGAGATGTCTGTTAACACATTAGAGATGTCTCTGTTAACACATTACAGATGTCTCTGTGAACACAACATACTGGACAATTCTGTGGTCAACATTTTCACTTGAAATTCACATCCCTGGTTCGGTTTGACTGGAGCATTTGGAGACTTTCAGAGATGTGATGTTCTGTTTTCAGGTGAGCAAGTCCTAAACTGCAGCAGCATGGCATCTGATTTACTGCTCTATTAGCAGACCTATACCTTTACACCCAGTCTCTTATCAAATACATAACGATGTATTAACTTGTCCCACAATATATTCTTTAAATATTTTATCATTCAGGATGTGATTTGCCTGAAACACATTCCACATGTTATTGGGAGGCTACGTCATTTACAGACAAAATCTTTTTTGGGCCAAAAACCCGAGGTGGACCAGGGTTTGTTTCGGTTAGTGTTTATATTGTCTCATTGGTTTAAAAATAGTTGGTTTTAGCCAGTGTTTGTCTCAAGCAGGATTTGACTTTAGGCCAAGGTTTGTTTCATTCAGCTTAGTTTTGACATTGTTGTTATGACAACATTTTGAGGCACTGGTCTTTGAATATGTCTATTTGATTCCTTAATGCAGTCCATTACCTGTGTAAATCTGATTAATATAGTATGGAAACATTCATATATGTATATATCTCGTTTCCATGGTAATGCACCATCTGCACGGACACAATCAACATGTTTGCCAAAAACACATCTACCAAACCCATTAACCTTGAATAAAGGACATTTTTACATTGTTCTACTAAGTTAGGGGGAGCGAAGATTGTTAATGTAACCATTGTTTTTTTTTACAGAAGCTCTTTATAGATATGAATTGACATGTTCACTGTGTTTTGCATTTGTTTTTTACTAATATGCCTTGACATGTATCAGTTTTTGAAGTAAGGAAACACGTTTCTCTCAGCTCAGACTCAATGGAGCATATTTACACGTTCATCTGGATTGATTTATTTGTTCTACAAGTTGTCAAATGAATTAACTTCTCAATAAACATGTGGTCAATCTATCACCATCATTTCTTGAAGTTGGTTCAACTAAACACTTTTGTTTCACTTAAAGTTTGACTACGATAACATTGACCGTTCCGTCTAAACAGACCGTACATTATAAGGAAACCACACAGTCTGGTAAAAGAGGTTTGGACGACCTTAACTACAGCTTCAACAGAAACATCCAGCACAAGGAAAATCACGAAGGACTCGGAACATCTGGTCATCTTACTGGTTTAATAATGAAATATTGTTTTACAAAGTTCTGCCCCTGCTGCAGAAGCCCTGCCCCTCATACTGTCACCCCGCCCCTAATACTGTCACCCTGCTGCAGACTCCCCGCCCCTCATACTGTCACCCCGCCCCTCATACAGACGCCCGTCCCTGCTGCAGAAGCCCCGCCCCTCATACTGTCACCCCGCCCCTGCTGCAGGCTCCCCACCCCTCATACTGTCACCCCGCCCCTGCTGCAGACTCCCCGCCCCTCATACAGATGCCCCGCCCCTGCTGCAGACTCCCCGCCCCCATCACAATGAGCAGCAAGCGGGGCTGTTTTTGAATGGCGCAGCGGTGTCCATTGGAGGACCAAGTATTATATGCCTCCTGTCATTCATCCTGTCATTATGATTGGACGAGACAGAGGCCAGCGAGGCACGTAATTGGTTGGTTGGTGAGGAGCAGCAACGTAGCTACCTTCTCCATCTGTTAGAAACAGGAAATAGATCATTCAACCTGTTTAACGGACTGAAAGGGGGTGTGAGACTGTGTGTGTGGTGTGGTGTGTGAGCGTGTGTGTGACTTACATTCTAAGACACTTGTCTTTTCCTCCACTGACAACTCTCTGACCATCAGGACTCCAGTCCACAGCAAACACCTGTAGAACATGAGCATACATCACTAAGTATTCCCAGGGTATTCATTATAGGAATTATGTTCTCACTATTATTTTCATGAGTCTTGTTCTAGGTAGATACGCCTACATCCTGCTGTCTACATCCTGTTTCTAAGCTGTATTTATATGCTGTGGCATCCATCTTAAATTCAGAGAACTCTGTTACGCTCAAGAACATATTTGCTACAATGAACAAGCCTGCTTAGGCTGCTCCACTATATGAAAGGGTTGTATTCCTACACATGGAATATATTTAACACACCTGAGAGGGACAGAGAGAGAGAGTGTGACAGACAGGGAGAGAGTGTGACAGACAGGGAGGGTGAGTGACAGACAGGGAGGGTGAGTGACAGACAGGGAGGGTGAGTGACAGACAGGGAGGGTGAGTGACAGACAGGGAGGGTGAGTGACAGACAGGGAGGGTGAGTGACAGACAGGGAGGGTGAGTGACAGACAGGGAGGGTGAGTGACAGACAGGGAGGGTGAGTGACAGACAGGGAGGGTGAGTGACAGACAGGGAGGGTGAGTGACAGACAGGGAGGGTGAGTGACAGACAGGGAGAGTGAGTGACAGACAGGGAGAGTGAGTGACAGACAGGGAGAGTGAGTGACAGACAGGGAGAGTGAGTGACAGACAGGGAGAGTGAGTGACAGACAGGGAGAGTGAGTGACAGACAGACAGGGTGAGTGACAGACAGGGAGAGCTGTAATCTGCTACCCAGCTAACACACAGATGAACACATTGTTTCCTCTCCCACCTCGTCAGCGTGTCCAGGGAGGTCTGTGTGGAGTTTTCCCTTCGTAATGTCCCAGACCTTCAGTGTGGAGTCGCTGGACCCACTGACCAATAACCTGCTGTCTGCTGACCACGCCACCTGGTAGACTGCTGCCACATGACCACGCAGAGACTGGAGATACCTGGAGGGTGCACACACACACACACAGGCACACACACGCACACTCACTATGTCAAGGTTTTCTGTCCTTGTGGGGGATATCCAATCCCGACATGTATTCATAGACCTGGTTTACACACACACACACACACACACACACACACACACACACACACACACCTCCCGGTGCGCCCGTCCCAGATCTTGATGGACTTGTCGAAGGATGCAGAGGCAAGGAGTCTGGTATCTGGGGAGAACAGGACCTGGTTGATCAGAGCACTGTGGCCCGTCAGTCTGGACAGAGGCTTCTTGTCCTCTGCAGGGTTCCACAGGAACAAGGTGAAGTCATCAGATCCTGAAACAAGCCGCTCTGGGGCAGAGCCCTGAACACAGTGCCAGGGTTAAAGGGCAGATAGACTGGCAGGCAGACTGGCAGGCAGACTGGCAGATAGACTGACAGGCAGGCAGACCAACAGGCAGGCAGACTTACCCTGACTTTGTTGTATCTTTGTAAGGCTTTCTCTTTGAGCTCCTCCACTGTGAATAAAACAGACCACCATATTAATTATCTGTGGCAGACACACCGATACAGAGGCAGGCAGACCGATACAGAGGCAGGCAGACCGATACAGAGGCAGGCAGACCGATACAGAGGCAGGCAGACCGATACAGAGGCAGGCAGACCGATACAGAGGCAGGCAGACCGATACAGAGGCAGGCAGACCGATACAGAGGCAGGCAGACCGATACAGAGGCAGGCAGACCGATACAGAGGCAGGCAGACCGATACAGAGGCAGGCAGACCGATACAGAGGCAGGCAGACCGATACAGAGGCAGGCAGACCGATACAGAGGCAGGCAGACCGATACAGAGGCAGGCAGACCGATACAGAGGCAGGCAGACCGATACAGAGGCAGACAGACCGATACAGAGGCAGGCAGACCGATACAGAGGCAGACAGACCGATACAGGCAGACCGAAACAGGCAGAGACCGATAAAAGCAGCCAGACAGACCGATACAGGCAGCCAGACAGACCGATACAGGCAGCCAGACAGGTATACGTACAGGTTCCTCTCTGGTCCTGGGGGTTGACCGTAGCATCGGCAGGTTCGAAGGCTCCAGTCCGCAGCACGTAGTCAGTACTGAGAGCCAGAGTGTTGACCCAGTGGGCGTGGCCCTGGAGAGTCCGACACTGCACCCCCTGAGGACGGCATAGAGGAGTCAGAACGTCCGCCTTCTAAAGAGGAGGTGGTCGAGGAGTCAGAACGTCTGCCTCCTAAAGAGGAGGTGGTCAATGAGTCAGAACGGCTGCCTCCTAAAGAGGAGGTGATCGAGGAGTCAGAACGGCTGCCTCCTAAAGAGGAGGTGGTCGAGGAGTCAAAACGGCTGCCTCCTAAAGAGGCATGGAGGAGTCAGGGTGAACATAATGGTTTGTCTGACTTCGGTGTAGCCAAGGTGAAGATAAACCTGAGTTATTTAGGACAGTCAGAGTCTGTGCAGATCAGTTAGTACAGCAGGGTTGTAGGTTTGATTCCCAAGGGGACCAGTAGCAAATATAATCAACATTGAGTCATTATTGCAAGTAACTCTGCGGAAAAATGTAATCAAATTAAACCCAATTGCAGACAGACAGGACATTTTCCGAGCAATATTCAAGTGAACAAACGTCCTCACATCTTTGGCCCTCCAGACTTTAACCGTGCGGTCTTGTGAGGAGGTGTACAGGAGCCCGTCTCCGCCCCACTTGACACAGGTCACCGACTGGGTGTGTCCGGTCAGGATCTTCTCACAGCGACCCAGAACTACGTCCCAAACCCTCACAGATCCATCCTTACTGCTGCTGGCCAGGTAGCGACACTCTGGGTTACTGGGAAGGAGAGATGAAACATACAACCGTCTAAGATCTGAGAAAATAGATCATATTAAACTGTATCTGACCGGTAAAATACAGTTTTAATTAATTAATTTCATAATAGATCATCATCATTTATTCGTACAGGTGCAGAGGTTCCCAGCTGATCCATGTGATCCACTTGGTGTGTCCATTCAGAGTCTTCCCCATCTGCTGTCCAGTTACTGGATCCCAGATACAGATCTGTTATAGATATAGAGATCTGTTATGGATACAGATACACGTCTATTATAGATATAGAGATCTGTTATGGATACAGATACACGTCTATTATAGATATAGAGATCTGTTATGGATATAGAGATCTGTTATGGATACAGATACACGTCTATTATAGATATAGATATCTGTTATTGATATAAAGATCTGTTATGGATACAGATACACGTCTATTATAGATATAGATATCTGTTATGGATATAGAGATCTGTTATGGATACAGATACACGTCTATTATAGATATAGATATCTGTTATGGATATAGAGATCTGTTATGGATACAGATACACGTCTATTATAGATATAGATATCTGTTATGGATATAGAGATCTGTTATAGATATAGAGATCTGTTATGGATACAGATACACGTCTATTATAGATATAGAGATCTGTTATTGATATAGAGATCTGTTATAGATACAGATACACGTATATTATAGATATAGAGATCTGTTATAGATATAGAGATCTGTTATGGATACAGAGATCTGTTATGGATATAGAGATCTGTTATGGATATAGAGATCTGTTATGGATACAGATACACGTCTATTATAGATATAGATATCTGTTATTGATATAGAGATCTGTTATGGATACAGAGATCTGTTATGGATACAGAGATCTGTTATGGATATAGAGATCTATTATAGATATAGAGATCTGTTATGGATACAGATACACGTCTATTATAGATATAGAGATCTGTTATTGATATAGAGATCTGTTATGGATACAGATACACGTCTATTATAGATATAGAGATCTGTTATAGATATAGAGATCTGTTATGGATACAGAGATCTGTTATGGATATAGAAATCTGTTATAGATATAGAGATCTGTTATGGATATAGAGATCTATTATAGATATAGAGATCTGTTATGGATACAGATACACGTCTATTATAGATATAGATATCTGTTATTGATATAGAGATCTGTTATGGATACAGATACACGTCTATTATAGATATAGAGATCTGTTATGGATACAGATACACGTCTATTATAGATATAGATATCTGTTATGGATACAGATACACGTCTATTATAGATATACAGATCAGTTATGAATACAGATACACATCTATTATAGATATACAGATCTGTTATGGATATAGAGATCTGTTATGGATACAGATACATATCTATTATAGATATACAGATCTGTTACGGATATAGATACACGTCTATTATAGATATAGAGATCTGTTATTGATACAGATACACATCTATTATAGATATACAGATCAGTTATGAATACAGATACACATCTATTATAGATATAGAGATCTGTTATGGATACAGATACATATCTATTATAGATATACAGATCTGTTATGGATACAGATACACGTCTATTATAGATATAGAGATCTGTTATGGATACAGATACACATCTATTATAGATATACAGATCAGTTATGAATACAGATACACATCTATTATAGATATAGAGATCTGTTATGGATACAGATACACGTCTATTATAGATATAGAGATCTGTTATGGATACAGATACACGTCTATTATAGATATAGAGATCTGTTATAGATATACAGATCTGTTATTGATACAGATACACGTCTATTATAGATATAGATCTGCTATTGATACAGATACACGTCAATTATAGATATAGATATCTGTTATTGATACAGATACACGTCTATTATAGATTATGTATACATTCATTATAGATAGAGATCTGTTATTGATACAGATACACGTCTATTATAGATTATGTATACATTTATTATAGATATATAAATCAATCTGTAATTGATATAGATACACGTGTATTATATGTAGGGCTGTCACGATAACTACTTTTGGTTGTGCGATATATTGCAACAAAATTAATTGTGATAAACAATATTATTGGGATTTTTTTCAGAATATTAATGTACACGGATGGAATGGCAGTTTGGGAGATGTACATTTACTTTGGCAATTCGTACTGTTTGTCGAAGGTTTGCATCATTTTAAATGCTGTTTTTTCGACCGTGTTTAATGGCTGCATCTCTTTGGCTATATAGTGAGTTATACACACATACACATATACACATATACATATGAGTGAGTGAGCGCCATTTATCTATCGCGTTTATATTTACACTGAAACAGATAACTGTCTGGAAGACCCCATTCCAGCAGCAGTTCTTGTTCCCAGGTTCACCAACTGGGTGGGATGGTTGTGTTTTAGGTGAGATTGGAGGTTAGTTGTGTTGCCTCTGTTTAAAAACAGTAGCAACGAACAAAGTCGACATACCGGCTCGTTAATTGTCTCTCCTTTCTCATTCGGCTTAAAGCCTAAATGTTCCCACACCGGCTTTGAAACCAACTCCATTTGGACTTAATATTCATAACTGGCTGTATGTCACTATGAAATAGTCCACTTCATAACACAGTGGGTTCACGTGTGTGTGTGTGTCCACTCTGTGTGTGAGTGTACGCTGCTCCGCTCTGTGTGTGGGTGTACGCTGCTCCGCTCTGTGTGCGTGTGTGCGCGAGACTCTGCCTTGAGCCACGCCTCCTGAGCCCCGCGCCTCTGCCTTGAGCCCCGCCTCCTGAGCCCCGCGCCTCTGCTTTGAGCCACGCCTCCTGAGCCCCGCGCCTCTGCCTTGAGCCACGCCTCCTGAGCCCCGCGCCTCTGCCTTGAGCCACGCCTCCTCTTTCGACAGAAGGAGAACAGATAACAGGCAGCTCGATCGACTAAAATGTTGTTAACATTCATTTTTTTAAATTAATTTAATATATCGCAGCACCAAAAATGATTGCGCGATAAGTCAAGATATTGCCTATCGCGACAGGCCTAATTATATGTATACATTTATTATAGATATTTCACTATCATTCAGATGTTTGAGATCAATTAGAAATTCCATGCAGTTCCATTAGAGAAATTGCCACAGAACTGAAAATGTCATATGAAGATCTGTGACAATGACGACCTGTGCTACATTCTTCACATGTTTTTTAAGTATAAACAGCGTATCAGAGTCTGCCATCGAGTCACGTGGAGGTCATTTGGTTTGCTTCTTGTTTGGCTGGCGGGGCGTTCCGCATGTCAGCATGTCGTAAACGACGGTAATGTCACTATTTTATACAAATATAATGCAAAAGGTTGTTACTAGAAGGTGAAAATCTCCTTTGGAGATCAAGGACACAAAGTCGGAAGCAATTTTTCAAAGAGATCCATGACTTTGACTAAGTTTGGCTGACTGACACGGTAAGTCCTCGCGGTAAGTCACAACCATTTTTTTAGCTAGCATTGCAGCAGAAAATAGCATTGTGTGACAGCATCGCCTCCTGTGATCAGAATATGTTTGCATAATGATCATTTGGTTATTGATACAGATGTCCGGTTGATACACGTGTTATAAAAACTAAGGACCAGGTACTAGGACACACACAGGGTGAAACAGGTTTTCCTAGGTACTAAAACACACACACACCCACTGGGTAAAACTGGTTCCACTGGGTACTAGAACACAAACATAATGCTGGCTTTTGTCCAGTCTCTCTGTCTAGTGTCTATGTTCTTTTGCCCATTGTAATCTTTTCTTTTATTGGCCAGTCTGACATATGGCTTTCTTTTTCCACACTGCATAGAAGACCAACATCATGTGTCACTTCTTCACTGTTGATACTGCTGTTTTGCAGGTATTATTGAAAACCTGTTAACGATCAGGCCAAAAATCTCACTTTCCACCTAAATGACATACCCAAATATAAATGTATGTACCCTCCTCCCTGAACCAGCTAGACTGTTGGGACATTAGCATGTGTGTTAGTGTGTCTGACCTGGCTATTCTGACTGTTGGGACATTAGCATGTGTGTTAGTGTGTCTGACCTGGCTATTCTGACTGTTGGGACATTAGTGTGTGTGTTAGTGCATCTGACCTGGCTATTCTTGCAGCCTGAGGCCAGCTTCCTGCCATCCGGTGACCAGGAAATAGTCAGCACCCAGTGGGAGTGGCCTAGAATAGGGGAGGAGACAGTGAGTTCACAAACACAGTGGAAGCTTGGGTGTACTACATAGGTGGAATTCATTGGTTGATTTAATTTGCCAGTTAAAACCATACAGAGTTCTCATTTGCCCTGGTAATCAACATGGACACAGGACAATGCTAACGCTTTAAAAACCTTCTGGATTAAAAACACAACTGATGGTAGTGAGTGTTTGCACCTCTGGAGGTATGTTGGGGTGTCTCAGTGGTCAGGTCCCAGAACCTCACTGTTGTATCTCCTGAACCACTCGCCAGGTATCTAAAAAGCACACACACACACAGACACATTACACCTAGGCCATTTAGTAGAGGAGCAAACATCTTTTTAAATACATATGTAACATTCAGCTGTGGATAAGTAGCATTAGGTTCAGGAGAAGGTTAGGTTCAGGGGTATGTTAAGGTCAGGGTATGTTAAAGTCAGGGTATGTTAAGTTCAGGTTATGTTAAGTTCAGGGTAAATTCAGATTAGTTAGTAGAAAGGGATAAATGTGCAGGGCCTTACTTCCCAGTGGGGCTGAATGCCGTGGAGATGACAGCCTCAGTGTGTCCCTGAAGTGAGGAGGTGCATCGAGCTACAGCCCGAACCCTGAACACAGCCTGGGGTTGATACACAACAGGAAGGACCGCCTCGGTCTCTGCACCTAACGCCTTCACACACACCCTCAGATTCTCCACAACCTCTGCCTCACCGCGCACGAAGAAGGCCAGAGGCACAGGCTCCTCCTGGAGGCAGAGAGAGGGAGAGGTAGAGAGAGTGAGAGGCAGAGAGGGAGAGCGGCAGAGAGAGGGAGGCAGAGAGTGAGAGGCAGAGAGAGAGAGAGAGGCAGAGAGGGAGAGAGAGGAGAGAGAGAGAGAGGCAGAGAGGCAGAGAGAGAGGCAGAGAGAGAGGCAGAGAGAGAGAGAGGCAGAGAGAGAGAGAGGCAGAGAGAGAGAGATGCAGAGAGAGAGAGAGAGAGGCAGAGAGAGAGAGAGGCAGAGAGAGAGAGAGGCAGAGAGAGAGAGGCAGAGAGAGGGAGAGACAGAGAGAGGGTGAGGCAGAGAGAGAGGGAGAGAGAGGCAGAGAGAGGGAGGCAGAGAGAGGGAGAGACAGAGAGAGGGTGAGGCAGAGAGAGAGGGAGAGAGAGAGAGGGAGAGGCAGAGAGAGGGTGAGGCAGAGAGAGAGGGAGAGGCAGAGAGAGGGGCAGAGAGAGAGAGAGGCAAAGAGAGGGGGAGGGGGAGAGGCAAAGAGAGGGGGAGGGGGAGAGGCAAAGAGAGGGGGAGGGGGAGAGGCAGAGAGAGGGAGAGAGAGAGGCAGAGAGGGTGAGGCAGAGAGAGAGGGAGAGGCCGAGAGAGGGAGAGGCAGAGAGAGAAGTGCCAAAAAGAGAGGGTCGAAGAGCACAGAAGGGAAATAGAGGATGATTAGTAGAAGTTTGGTGGCCGGTGAGATACTGGAAAGCAGGAATGTTGCCTGCAGAATGTATATCTTCAGAGTGGCTCTTGCCCACCAGCATGCATGTTGCTGTGTGTGTGTGTGTGTGTGTGTGTGTGTGTGTGTGTGTGTGTGTACCTTTTGCAGCAGTGCATTGCAGACTAGCTGTAGTTTATCAGGTGTGATGTCCAGGGGCACATCAAAAGGAGATCCTAGTGGTTCCCCTGCCTCATCCTGGAACTGGATCAACAGCCGTTCCACATCACCTAACATCCTCTATAGATTTGGAACGGACAAATCGATCGGTTTGCTCCAGTTAGTGTTACCGGTCTGGTTCTGGTACCAAAGATAGAATCACTGCAGTTAACTAACTGCCAGAGATGACCAAAAAATGTGTTATGGTTCTATGTCAGAAATTGGCAACACCAGTTCATTGGAGAGGATTAAGAACTGCAAACACACCTGACTCCTCAAACTCAATCCACAGCTGTTAGCTACAGGTTTAGGGGGAGTGTGACTTATCAGGCATTTGATGCCTGGAGTTGCCCATCTTCAATCCAACTTCCAGAGAGGAAGAGGCTAAACAGAATGTGTGTAGTATAATAAACTGATTGTGTTTCTATAAGTCCACCCAATACTACATAGGCAGCACTTCATGATGCACTGTGTAGAATCATGCCTGTAACATTCCGTACAATTTGGAATTTTAAAATTAGACGTCTAAATTATATTCAATATAACTGTTAATTGTTAAAGCGGCTGACGCTTGCTAGTTAGCTCATAGCCATGTGGGCGACTGACGCAGATGGACCTAGCTGTTAAACAAAAAACAACCAAATCATAGGAGATTTCAGAAAATTGTATTTTTGTTAAATAAGGCCAGCTAACAGGCTAACTACAACAGAAATTAGTCGTTAACATGTTTATACCTAAATAATCTAAATACGTGTCACTGACAGCAAGCGTGGAGCTAGCTAGCATTCCTTTTAATGTTGTACAAAGACGAGCCCCCAAACCAGACTTTAAACTGAGCAATGTTACAAAATAATTAATAACTACCTTTTCAGACTGATCCAAATATGTTATTACTATGAAGACACCAGTTATTTGC
Organism: Dallia pectoralis; assembly: GCA_029465975.1. Classification (NCBI taxonomy): domain Eukaryota; kingdom Metazoa; phylum Chordata; class Actinopteri; order Esociformes; family Umbridae; genus Dallia; species Dallia pectoralis. The sequence goes on along the minus strand of CM055746.1, from coordinate 16,301,973 downwards.
CGCACATGTGTACGCACCGCACGCAGTTGATCTACGTACCACAGAAAGAATGTTTACGTCACTAACATGCGACCATTCAATGGTGAGAATGCCCCAACAGGTGACCAATTCAGGAAGGAGGTTTAACAAACTACGAGTCTAACCCTGAACTCTGAGTTGATTTACCCCGAGATGGGAAACTCTGAGTTTTCGGTTCCAGAGCATCTGATTCGAGTTGGTTCAATCAACCCAGAGTAGGTTGACTCAGAGTTAAACACGTGCACCACAACTATTGAAAGTCAGTATGTATGGAGCAATGATACTACGATTCACCATGGCAACAAGCAATAAAACTCGGTCGGCATACTTTATCCCTCTGGAACTGGAAATACTCATGCAAGCCTACAGCGAGTATGAACTGTCATTCACAAAAAGAGCAACACAGCTTCTGCAGAAAAAGATAGGGAAACAGGATGGGGGCAAATTGCTGCTTGGGTCAACACGAAGTTCCAATGTAGTGTTTTCGTCTTTAATTTACACAATCATTTTAATTTATACTTTTTATTAATTCCCAGTGGGGAAGTTATATTTTTTACACACTGGCCTAAAAGACACACCCATGTTCATATTATATCACTAGTATAATGTTACTGGTAAAAACTGGTGGAATGCTATTGCACTTATAATCTATTTCATTTATGTGCAATCCTAGAGGCGAAAAACAAATTTGTGTGCCATCAATGCAGCCAATCAATGCAGCTTAAATCATTGGGAAATCTTAATATAAATTCGAAATACTTATACCAATCTGATCTTGCAGCACCATCACCATGTCATTAACCGAATTATAATGAATAATTATTCATTGTAAAGGGTTTTACATTATTCACCGTCAGTCTTGTGGACCTCTTCTTTTATGTCTCTCACTGGTTTGTGTCCAGGGAACACTACAAACACGCTTAATATAACGGCTCTGCATACAGTGGCTATACTAATATGCTCCGCATCACCAATGTAAAAAAAACATAATGCGACACACAGAATCTGCTCGGATTTAAGAGCATGTCCACGATGGGTTACATTAGTTATATGAGGACTGGTAAGGTTATGTACATATCTGATAGACTGTGAAGAATACGCTCAGATATGTAGTTATCTGGAAATTAAAATACATTTAGTCGGGGCCTCAATATCATTTATCGTAGCAACTGACTCTGAGGTTAAGTTACCTCTTTTTTTAAACTGGCAGTAATTACCCCTCTCTCTCAGGTTTGATTAACCTCTCTTCCTGAAACATCTCATCTCAGGATTAACAAACTCAGAGTTTTCACTAAACCTCTTTCCTGAAACGGGACCCTGGTTTCGGCTTCCTGTTATTTGATAACAAACCTGTCAGGGGGTTGTGCGAGGACACAAAGCTTCTAACATTGTTGATGATGCGTTACTGGCAAAGCGATAGAAACACACGCTCACGAATAAATTTCACTTCAACACAAGCGCTAGATCTTTGGTGAGATGCGGGCAATTATCATAGACGATTAAACTGTGACGGAGGGTCGAAGGGGGAAACAATTGAAAAGAAACGTTTTTACTTATGCCGAGCCACATTATTTTAGATGTTTCACAGTGTAAGTAATACATTTGTATATCGGAAGGGCCCGGAACACACTGTGGCGCAAGGGTGAGATACAAGAGAGCAAAGCCCTGTGTGAGATCATCATGGAATAGGGGTTCTCCTGGAAAACCAGCATTCAGGTCTCACCTTTTTCACTGTTGATGTTTAAACTGTTGTTTTGCGGCTCCTGTTTGATGAAGCTGCCAGCTGAGGACCTGTGAGGCATCTGTTTTTCAAACTAGACCAGTTTTATTTCTTCTTTCGTCAGAACAACTATGTATGCTAACGTAATAGCAAAAGGTATTTTAATGATGATTTTGACCTTTAATATTATCATTTTGGATTAGCAAACACAACGTGCCATTGGAACACAGAACTGATGGTTGCTGATAATGGGTCTCTGTACACCTGTTATATACCATAAAACATTTCCAGCTACAATAGTCATTTACAACATTAACAATGTCTACACTGGATTTCTGAACAATCTGATGTTATTTTATTAAACAAAAAAGTCCAGTCAGATAACCAGATTAGAATAACCCAGGAATAATACAAGGTCCATTTTGCTAAACATATTAATATATCCCAGGTAAAATGAAAGGTCCAATTAGCTAACGAGGTGATTATATCCCAAGTATTACACACGGACCAATTAGCTAACCAGATTAGTATCCAATTATATTTCCAGATGAGTTGAAAATGCACATCTAAGATTAGTGTTTGTAATTATATTATAACTCTGAGCATGTCAGCACAATGTTAATGATTTGGGATTAACACCCTAAAGTGTTATGATGTTTTAATTATTTGGGATTAACACCCTGAGGTGTTAGGATGTGTGTTCATTATTTGGGATTAACACCCTGAGGTGTTAGGATGTGTGTTCATTATTTGGGATTAACACCCTGAGGTGTTAGGATGTGTGTTCATTATTTGGGATTAACACCCTGAGGTGTTAGGATGTGTGTTCATTATTTGGGATTAACACCCTGAGGTGTTAGGATGTGTGTTCATTATTTGGGATTAACACCCTGAGGTGTTAGGATGTGTGTTCATTATTTGTTCTTCCCGTTGACATCTTGTGGAGTCATTCCATCCCTAACTGTGCCTTTAGACTCAACGATCTGGAGAGAGAAAAGGGGAAAAGAGAGAAGAGGGAGAGAGAAAAGAGAGAAGAGGGAGAGAGAAGAGAGAGAAGAGGAAGAGACAAAGGCAATCATTGTTATTCTTTTTTTCTACATTGATCAACCTGTCTGATCACTTCAGATTAATTTACTGCCCATACTGACTAAACCTGACTATATAGGATTACTAAATACTTGTCTACCACTGCATAAACCTGACTATATAGGATTACTAAATACTTGTCTACCACTGCGTAAACCTGACTATATAGGATTACTAAATACTTGTCTACCACTGCGTAAACCTGACTATATAGGATTACTAAATACTTGTCTACCACTGCGTAAACCTGACTATATAGGATTACTAAATACTTGTCTACCACTGACTAAACCTGACTATATAGGATTACTAAATACTTGTCTACCACTGCGTAAACCTGACTATATAGGATTACTAAATACTTGTCTACCACTGCGTAAACCTGACTATATAGGATTACTAAATACTTGTCTACCACTGCGTAAACCTGACTATATAGGATTACTAAATACTTGTCTACCACTGCGTAAACCTGACTATATAGGATTACTAAATACTTGTCTACCACTGACTAAACCTGACTATATAGGATTACTAAATACTTGTCTACCACTGCGTAAACCTGACTATATAGGATTACTAAATACTTGTCTACCACTGCGTAAACCTGACTATATAGGATTACTAAATACATGTCTACCACTGCGTAAACCTGACTATATAGGATTACTAAATACTTGTCTACCACTGCGTAAACCTGACTATATAGGATTACTAAATACTTGTCTACCACTGCATAAACCTGACTATATAGGATTACTAAATACTTGTCTACCACTGCGTAAACCTGACTATATAGGATTACTAAATACTTGTCTACCACTGCGTAAACCTGACTATATAGGATTACTAAATACTTGTCTACCACTGCGTAAACCTGACTATATAGGATTACTAAATACTTGTCTACCACTGACTAAACTTGACTATATAGGATTACTAAATACTTGTCTACCACTGACTAAACTTGACTATATAGGATTACTAAATACTTGTCTACCACTGCGTAAACCTGACTATATAGGATTACTAAATACTTGTCTACCACTGACTAAACTTGACTATATAGGATTACTAAATACTTGTCTACCACTGACTAAACTTGACTATGTATGATTACTAAATACTTGCCAATAAATACTTGTCTACAGCTGACATGACCGTTCCACCATGTTGCATTCTGGGTATGTGTCAACATACTGGGGGAGGACACAGTAATTACGTTCGTCACCTGGAAGTTGTTGCTTAGTCCCACGATGCTCTGCATGTTGTAGCTGAAGTACCCCAACACATAGTCTCCTGCTAGTGCCGGCACTGCCTCCTTATTAACACACACCTAAACATATATCTAATTAGTGCTGGGACCGCCTCCTAATTAACACACACCTAAACACATATCTAATTAGTGCCGGCAGCGCCTCCTTATTAACACACACCTAAACACATATCTAATTAGTGCTGGGACCGCCTCCTTATTAACACACACCTAAACACATATCTAATTAGTGCCGGCACCGCCTCCTAATTAACACACACCTAAACATATATCTAATTAGTGCTGGGACCGCCTCCTAATTAACACACACCTAAACACATATCTAATTAGTGCCGGCAGCGCCTCCTTATTAACACACACCTAAACACATATCTAATTAGTGCTGGGACCGCCTCCTTATTAACACACACCTAAACACATATCTAATTAGTGCCGGCACCGCCTCCTAATTAACACACACCTAAACACATATTTAATTAGTGCCGGCACCGCCTCCTTATTAACACACACCTAAACACATATCTAATTAGTGCCGGGACCGCCTCCTTATTAACACACACCTAAACACATATCTAATTAGTGCCGGGACCGCCTCCTTATTAACACACACCTAAACACATATCTAATTAGTGCCGGCACCGCCTCCTTATAAACACACACCTAAACACATATCTAATTAGTGCCGGCACCGCCTCCTAATTAACACACACCTAAACACATATTTAATTAGTGCCGGCACCGCCTCCTTATTAACACACACCTAAACATATATCTAATTAGTGCCGGCACCGCCTCCTAATTAACACACACCTAAACATATATCTAATTAGTGCCGGCACCGCCTCCTTATTAACACACACCTAAACACATATCTAATTAGTGCTGGGACCGCCTCCTAATTAACACACACCTAAACACATATCTAATTAGTGCCGGCACCGCCTCCTTATTAACACACACCTAAACACATATCTAATTAGTGCCGGCACCGCCTCCTTATTAACACACACCTAAACACATATCTAATTAGTGCCGGCACCGCCTCCTTATTAACACACACCTAAACACATATCTAATTAGTGCTGGGACCGCCTCCTAATTAACACACACCTAAACACATATTTTATTTATACACACTATGCTAAAAATTACTCAACACACACTATGCTCAACACACAGAACACACATCGTATGCTGTACCTTCAAGATCTCGTTGACCTCTGGCAGTTGATCTTTGACCCAGACATAGGTGATGTAGTCCGACGCAGTCTTAAAACCCACCTGCAGTAGAAATAGTGAAAACAACAGCTGTCAGTCAACAACTCTGCTTTGGTTTGGAAAGACCAACATATTCCATATACAGTGAGGAAAATAAGTATTTGAACACCCTGCTATTTTGCAAGTTCTCCCACTTAGAAATCATGGAGGGGTCTGAAATTGTCATCTTAGGTGCATGTCCACTGTGAGAGACATAATCTGGAGAAAAAAAATCCAGAAATCACAATGTATGATTTTTTAACTATTTATTTGTATGGTACAGCTGCAATGGCTCTCTTCTTAATCTTCCAGAATCTAGACTCCCCTGGAACCTACGCCAGAATCCTGTTTGTACCTCTGCCGTGATTTTTGACAAGAAGGGTTTTTGTTGCCTTAAATATTGACTCCAAGCTTTACGGGGGCCTCTGGATTTCTGTAATAAAGCTTTACGGGGGCCTCTGGGTTTCTGTAATAAAGCTTTAAGCGAGCCTCTGGGTTTCTGTAATAAAGCTTTACGGGGGCCTCTGGGTTTCTGTAATAAAGCTTTAAGCGAGCCTCTGGGTTTCTGTAATAAAGCTTTAAGCGAGCCTCTGGGTTTCTGTAATAAAGCTTTACGGGGGCCTCTGGGTTTCTGTAATAAAGCTTTATGGGGGCCTCTGGGTTTCTGTAATAAAGCTTTATGGGGGGCCTCTGGGTTTCTGTAATAAAGCTTTAAGCGGTCCTCTGGGTTTCTTCAATAAAGCTTTACGGGGGCCTCTGGGTTTCTGTAATAAAGCTTTAAGCGGTCCTCTGGGTTTCTGCAATAAAGTTTTACGGGGGCCTCTGGGTTTCTGTAATAAAGCTTTACAGGGGCCTCTGGGTTTCTGTAATAAAGCTTTATGGGGGCCTCTGGGTTTCTGTAATAAAGCTTTACGGGGGCCTCTGGGTTTCTGTAATAAAGCTTTACGGGGGCCTCTGGGTTTCTGTAATAAAGCTTTACGGGGGCCTCTGGGTTTCTGTAATAAAGCTTTAAGCGGTCCTCTGGGTTTCTGTAATAAAGCTTTACGGGGGCCTCTGGGTTTCTGTAATAAAGCTTTACGGGGGCCTCTGGGTTTCTTCAATAAAGCTTTTACCGGGGCCTCTGGGTTTCTTCATTAAAGCTTTACGGGGCCTCTGGGTTTCTGCAATAAAGCTTTAAGCGGTCCTCTGGGTTTCTTCAATAAAGCTTTACGGGGGCCTCTGGGTTTCTGTAATAAAGCTTTAAGCGGTCCTCTGGGTTTCTTCATTAAAGCTTTACGGGGGCCTCTGGGTTTCTTCATTAAAGCTTTACGGGGGCCTCTGGGTCTCTTCAATAAAGCTTTACGGGGGCCTCTGGGTTTCTGCAATAAAGCTTTAGCGTCACCCACCACATGATAAAGTGATAAACTACCACACTCTTTCATAACCCTTCCTCCTCCAACCTCACCTTGTAGAGCCCAATCCAGTCCCATGTAGATGACAGGAAGTCTTCCAGGACAGTGTAGCACACGATAGCTTCCTGGTGGTCAGTGGTCCATTGGCCCTCAGGACACACACAGACCAGTGGACTGTCAAATCGCTTCCTCATCTACAGGACGACAGTGGTTTATTGTTTACACTTCCTCATCTACAGGACGACAGTGGTTTATTGTTTACACTTCCTCATCTACAGGACAAAAGCGGTTTATAGTTCATAACGTCTTGATCAACAAGACTACATTGACTGGTTCATAATTTATAACTTCATAGATTAGAACTCATACAGCTGTGGATCCCAAACCTCCCCTGAGAAGATCCATTCGTGTTGCCAGAGGTCTGCAGATGTTTGAAGCAGTACTGTGGTACAGTTAATTAGTGCCATTTCCAGGTGCTTGTGTATTGTATAGGAAATACCTGGCTGGGCGGGGTCTTTAACAGTGAATATGTTCCACAGCTGAGAGGAGGACATGCTACCATTTGCAGTCTGAGTGTTCCTACCTCCAGGTCAAAGATGCCAATCACAGGTTTGTGGTCGCTGACCCCGTAGCTGGGATCACAGGTGTATGTGTCTTGGAGCACTTTGATTGGATACTCCTCCTGTCCGTCATCTGAGTGATGGGTTGAGGTCGAGACCTTGTCCTCTTCCTCCTCCTCTTCCTCTGCAGCAGGAGGGATTTGGGGCTTGATACGCCACAGGATGCGATCAGTCCACGCGGGCTTCCTCTTCTTCCCACTGGCCAATCAGAAGACAACGGTCGTTAGGATATGACAGGACAGGTGATTGGACGAGGCCAGGGGTTCAGAGATTTCCATAACCTTCCCTCTCTCTGTCTCTCTCCATATATTGTTCTTTTTATTTCTCTGTCCGTTCATTCCTCTCTCACTTTACTCTCTTTGTCTCACCCTTTCCTCGTCTCTCACATCTAGTAGCTCATGAAAATGAATGCAGCCTTGTTCATCTCTGTACACACAGACAGAATAATAAGACATTCAGCAGACAGGGATATGCTGGTGACATATTTGTGACATATTGGTGATATGCTTGGGACATAGTGGTGACATGGTAATGGCATGGTAGTGACATGGTAGTGACATGGTAGTGACATAGTGGTGACACAGTAGTGACATGCTGGTTACATGGTTGTGACATGATAGTGACATGGTTGTAACATGGTTGTGACATGGTTGTGACATGGTATTTACAGGGTATTTACAGGGTATTGATAAGTTGGTGACATCCTAATGCCATGCTGGTCAAATGTGAGTGACATCCTAATATACTCATCAGTGCTTACTGAAAGTATAGCTAATGTGAGTGACATCCTAATATACTCATCAGTACTTACTGAAAGTATAGCTAATGTGAGTGACATCCTAATATACTCATCAGTACTTACTGAAAGTATAGCTAATGTGAGTGACATCCTAATATACTCATCAGTGCTTACTGAAAGTATAGCTAATGTGAGTGACATCCTAATATACTCATCAGTACTTACTGAAAGTATAGCTAATGTGAGTGACATCCTAATATACTCATCAGTACTTACTGAAAGTATAGCTAATGTGAGTGACATCCTAATATACTCATCAGTGCTTACTGAAAGTATAGCTAATGTGAGTGACATCCTAATATACTCATCAGTACTTACTGAAAGTATAGCTAATGTGAGTGACATCCTAATATACTCATCAGTACTTACTGAAAGTATAGCTAATGTGAGTGACATCCTAATATACTCATCAGTACTTACTGAAAGTATAGCTAATGTGAGTGACATCCTAATATACTCATCAGTACTTACTGAAAGTATAGCTAATGTGAGTGACATCCTAATATACTCATCAGTACTTACTGAAAGTATAGCTAATGTGAGTGACATCCTAATATACTCATCAGTACTTACTGAAAGTATAGCTAATGTGAGTGACATCCTAATATACTCATCAGTGCTTACTGAAAGCCCAGCCATGTCTTCTTTGTGCTGTGGAGTAGAGAGGAGAGAGCATATATTTTTTATTTAATTATATTATTTAATTTTTTTAATTTCCAGACCAACTCTCTGAAGTCTAATTCACAAGTAGGGCCGGGCCTCTAGACAGCAACTGGACGCAGGTTCAGCAGATCTCACACCTCTGTTCAGCTTCTGTTCACACTACTCTAGCTCAACCTGGAAAAGCTACACAGCACCTGTGCTTCGAGGATATCGCATTCACCGGCCAACAGCACTGGTTGGAATTTGCAGGCGATGACAAAGGAGTGGCTGGAGGACAAAGTGGCCTGTAGCCCAGTCAGACGTTTTACCTGGTTACCTGCCTTCACCTGTTTTAGAGTACAGGTTAAACGTTTATGTTTATATTTGACCTTCTCACCTGGTATCATACGTGTCAGAGTTCAAGTCAAACTTGTATGTAGGTTTGAACATCAGAGAGCCCTCCTCAAACTCCTGAAGGAACGGTTCCTTCTTCCTCATCGTCAACAGCTAGAGCACAATACACGATTAGAGGAAGACAGGGAACCATTAGGTCATGTTTATAATGTGTGTGTGCGAGTGTGTGTGTGTGTGCGAGTGTGTGTGTGTGTGCGAGTGTGTGTGTGTGCGAGTGTGCGAGTGTGTGTTACCTGGTCTCTCTCCCAAAGCAGGTGAAAGCGTCCACTGTTGATGGAGGAGCGAAGGAAGTGCATTCCGTGGTCAGAGATACGGAAGTTCAGATCACCAAACCAGAACACCACTCTGGGAGACAGGCATGTCATGGTCAGAAATACAGAGTGTGTTCACTTGTGGTCTCATACAGTGTGTGTGTGTGTGTGTGTTCACTTGTGGTCTCATACAGTGGGTGTGTGTGTTCTCACTTGTGGTCTCGGACTGTGGGTGTGTGTGTGTTCTCACTTGTGGTCTCGGACCGTGGGTGTGTTGACCAGGTCAAAGTCCTGGGTCTCCAGGATGTACTCAAACTCATCGACGCGCTGAAGAGCGTTGCCCATGTGAGCCGGCAGGTGGCAGTTAACGAAACACATCATGTGACCGTAGAGAGAGAAACGCACTGAGACGCCTCCCTTATTACCCTGGGGTGGAGAAGTTATTGGGTCAGTACCCAGTAAAAAGTTATTGGGTCAGTACCTAGTATGGATTTATTAGGTCCGTACCCAGAACACAGATAATACAGTTAGGTCCGTACCCAGAACACAGATAATACAGTTATCAGGTCCGTACCCAGAACACAGATAATACAGTTATCAGGTCCGTACCCAGAACACAGATAATACAGTTATCAGGTCCGTACCCAGAACACAGATAATACAGTTATCAGGTCCGTACCCAGAACACAGATAATACAGTTATCAGGTCCGTACCCAGAACACAGATAATACAGTTATCAGGTCCGTACCCAGAACACAGATAATACAGTTATCAGGTCCGTACCCAGAACACAGATAATACAGTTATCAGGTCCGTACCCAGAACACAGATAATACAGTTATCAGGTCCGTACCCAGAACACAGATAATACAGTTATCAGGTCCGTACCCAGAACACAGATAATACAGTTATCAGGTCCGTACCCAGAACACAGATAATACAGTTATCAGGTCCGTACCCAGAACACAGATAATACAGTTATCAGGTCCGTACCCAGAACACAGATAATACAGTTATCAGGTCCGTACCCAGATCACAGATAATACAGTTATCAGGTCCGTACCCAGAACACAGATAATACAGTTATCAGGTCCGTACCCAGAACACAGATAATACAGTTATCAGGTCCGTACCCAGAACACAGATAATACAGTTATCAGGTCCGTATCCAGATCACAGATAATACAGTTATCAGGTCCGTACCCAGAACACAGATAATACAGTTATCAGGTCCGTACCCAGAACACAGATAATACAGTTATCAGGTCCGTACCCAGAACACAGATAATACAGTTATCAGGTCCGTACCCAGAACACAGATAATACAGTTATCAGGTCCGTACCCAGAACACAGATAATACAGTTATCAGGTCCGTACCCAGAACACAGATAATACAGTTATCAGGTCCGTACCCAGAAGCCAAACATGCCAGTGCGAGTGTAGGTCGTTTGGATGTCTCTGACGAAGGGGACATGAATCTGCTTAGAGAAAACCAACAGCAGTAGACCTTGCATCCTCACGGAAGATACCTGGAGGAGAGGAGAGAGGAGACAGAGAGGTGAGGAGGACAGGGGAGACATAGAGGGAGGAGGAGAGGAGAGATGAGACATAGAGGTGAGGAGAGAGGAGACAGAGAGGTGAGGAGAGAGGAGAGTCAGAGAGTTAGGAGAGAGGAGAAGAGAGTATGTATGTATGTCTGTATGTATGTCTGTTTGTATGTCTAATATTTGTGTGTGAGCTGTCTGGATGTATTTTTGTATGTCTAATATTTCATCTTTTCATACACCTTCATGTATTCTCTGGGGGCCAGTGATTTCATCAAGAAGTGGCTCCAGGAATCTTCTAGCAGAAGGTCTGACAGGTACCTTAGACGGGCTGCATTGACCTCCTGGAGACTGACACACACACACACACACACACACACACACGTAATACAGTACATAAAGATGTACACACACACACACATGTAATACAGTACATAAAGATGTACACACACACACACACACACACACACACATGTAATACAGTACATAAAGATGTACACACACACACACACACACACACACACACACATGTAATACAGTACATAAAGATGTACACACACACACACACACACACACGTAATACAGTACATAAAGATGTACACACACACACACACACACACACATGTAATACAGTACATAAAGATGTACACACACACACACACACACATGTAATACAGTACATAAAGATGTACACACACACATACACATGTAATACAGTACATTAAGATGTACACACACACACACACACACACACACACGTGTAATACAGTACATAGAGATGTAAACACACACACACACATGCAGTATACACACCCATTAAGGGGACTTCTTTACTATGATTACACAACCAATCACTGTCCAGTAGACACTGTCTTACCCAATGATGTAAAGATCTGTGGTGGACGTGGCATCCAAACGTAGTAGTGTAGTGACATCAACAGGGGGCTCTGCTGTTGCCACATTCCATGTGACCATGTGCAGCCTATCAGAGACAAGCAGGAAAGTAGGAATTAGAGGACTAGATTTTTACATGATTAGATATCGAAACCTGAAATAAGAACTAACATTTTTTACTCTATATGTACTATATGTGTGCTATATGTGTACTATATGTGTGTATGTGTACTCTATATGTACTATATGTGTACTATATGTGTACTCTATATGTACTATATGTGTACTATATGAGTACTATATGTGTACTATATGTGTACTATATGTGTACTATATGTGTACTATATGTGTGTATGTACGTGTTTAAGTAAACCTGATGGTGTCTCGGTGGCTAATGCGTCCACAGAGCTGGAAGGCTTCGTCCAATGCGTGAGACACCTCCTCGTTAGCATTATCATCATCAGAGCTTAAGTCTTCTACGCAGGTCAGCAGCTGAGACAGGCGCTGTCGGAGCAACAGCCTGCCCTTTGACCCCCGGGAGGTTGTGCTGGACGTGCTGTCTGACCTCACACGATCTCCAACCTCATCAGACACACACAGCAACTCCACCTCCATCGTCAATGATTCAGATATACCTGGATCTGACCAACTGACTGGCTAACTCTGTTTGTCTCACAGACTCGGTCCTGGTCAGAACCAGACAATTAATGGAACGTTCAATTAACTTGCTTAGAGTCCACCTTCAGTAACAGAGGTATCCAATGACAGTCCAGGTAATGTTTAGAGCCCACCTTCAGTAACAGAGGTATCCAATGAAAGTCCAGATAATGTTTAGAGCCCACCTTCAGTAACAGAGGTATCCAATGACAGTCCAGGTAATGTTTAGAGCCCAACTTCAGTAACAGAGGTATCCAATGACAGTCCAGGTAATGTTTAGAGCCCACCTTCAGTAACAGAGGTACCCAATGAAAGTCCAGATAATGTTTAGAGCCCACCTTCAGTAACAGAGGTATCCAATGACAGTCCAGATAATGTTTAGAGCCCACCTTCAGTAACAGAGGTACCCAATGAAAGTCCAGATAATGTTTAGAGCCCACCTTCAGTAACAGAGGTATCCAATGACAGTCCAGATAATGTTTAGAGCCCACCTTCAGTAACAGAGGTACCCAATGAAAGTCCAGATAATGTTTAGAGCCCACCTTCAGTAACAGAGGTACCCAATGAAAGTCCAGATAATGTTTAGAGCCCACCTTCAGTAACAGAGGTACCCAATGAAAGTCCAGATAATGTTTAGAGCCCACCTTCAGTAACAGAGGTATCCAATGACAGTCCAGGTAATGTTTAGAGCCCACCTTCAGTAACAGAGGTATCCAATGAAAGTCCAGATAATGTTTAGAGCCCACCTTCAGTAACAGAGGTACCCAATGAAAGTCCAGATAATGTTTAGAGCCCACCTTCAGTAACAGAGGTATCCAATGAAAGTCCAGGTAATGTTTAGAGCTCACCTTCAGTAACAGAGGTACCCAATGAAAGTCCAGATAATGTTTAGAGCCCACCTTCAGTAAAGTTCACATTGGATGGATAATAGCAGAAATATCCAATGGAAACGTGTTCACACCTTCAATAATGAACGTGACAAAACGTCTCCTCCTTGTCTTTACTTCCTTCTCGGATCTTCAACTCACACTCTCAGAACCCGGTCTGGCTAACTGCTTGCTGTTGATTGGCTTGCGAGTAGATTCTGATTCTCTTTGATTGGCTTGCTAGTGGATTCTAGGAGAAAACCATGTGAAAGGTGTGTGTGTGTGTGTGTGTGTGGGGGGGGATTAATGAGGGCTGGATTCACAGTGTTTTGTTCCAGAACTCTAAACGTCTTAACATTCCGTAAATGAAAGGTTCTATTCACAAGGTATTTTACCTTTAAGCTGTTTACTAATCTTGGTCGACCTAGAACTAAAATGTTGCAACTCCTGGTCAGATTCTTGTAATTAAATTCTATGTCCATGTTTTAATAAAATATATCAAAACCTGTTCAGTGTATTTTATCCCTTTGTTACTGGGTTGCTTCCCCTGTCAGAAATTGAAAATATATTTACTGCTGTAAAAAGGAGCTACCACATTGGTAAACGACTGTGGTTTGTGGTCCCATAATGTAGTCAGTCTGTCCACAGAACATAAACCCTTTACAGAGGGACGACTGTTACAGAACCCCATGTAAGAACTCAGCAGGTAAAGTCATGTTCCCACACAGACATACAACCGCTCTTCTGCTCTTCTCTTTGTTGGGGGGAGGGAAGGGGTGAAGGAAGAGTATTGAAAAGGAAAAACTGCAGAAAAGAAAGGATGTGACAGTTCTTTACCTCAGATGGCCTTTTCCTCCCGATTCTTCTCTTATATCTCCCTCTTTACTTTCTCCTTCTCCTCTAACACTGTTCTTTGTTGAACTCATTGTTTCACCTGTCAACACACCAGAAAATGACCACACACACACACACACACACACTACGAGTTACCACACACACACTATGAGTTACCACACATAAACACACTATGAGTTACCACACATAAACACACTATGAGTTACCACACACACACACACTATGAGTTACCACACACACACACACTATGAGTTACCACACACACACACACTATGAGTTACCACACATAAACACACTATGAGGAGGACCTAACTACGAGAAGTCCACATGCCTGGACCCAGAGTATCCCATCAGAACATTGCTCAGAGCTTCACACTCCCTCCACCAGCTTGTTTTCTTCCCACAATACATCTGGGTCCCGTCACTCCCTCAGGTAAACCGTGCACACATACATGGTCATCCACGTGATGAAAACGGGACTCATCGGACCAGGTGATGTTCCACAAGTCCAATGTTTAGTTCTGGTGCTTGTGTGTCCATTGTAGGGGACCTGCAGCTACACAGCCCCATACACAGCAGGGTGAGATGCACTGTGAGTTGTGACACATTCCTACACAGCCCCATACACAGCAGGGTGAGATGCACTGTGAGTTGTGACACATTCCTACACAGCCCCATACACAGCAGGGTGAGATGCACTGTGAGTTGTGACACATTCCTACACAGCCCCATACACAGCAGGGTGAGAAGCACTGTGAGTTGTGACACATTCCTACACAGCCCCATACACAGCAGGGTGAGAAGCACTGTGAGTTGTGACACATTCCTACACAGCCCCATACACAGCAGGGTGAGATGCACTGTGAGTTGTGACACATTCCTACACAGCCCCATACACAGCAGGTTAAGATGCACTGTGAGTTGTGACACATTCCTACACAGCCCCATACACAGCAGGTTGAGATGCACTGTGAGTTGTGACACATTCCTACACAGCCCCACATGCAGCAGGGTGTGATGCACTGTGAGTTGTGACACATTCCTACACAGCCCCACATGCAGCAGGGTGTGATGCACTGTGTGTTGTGAAACATTCCTGCACAGCCCCATACACAGCAGGGTGCGATGAACTGTGTGTTGTGACACATTCCTACACAGCCCCATACACAGCAGGGTGAGATGCACTGTGTGTTGTGACACATTCATACACAGCCCCACAGCAGGGAGAGATGCACTGTGTGTTGTGACACATTCCTACACAGCCCCATATACAGCAGGGTGAGATGCAATGTGTGTTGTGACACATGCCTACACTTTCTGGTTTGTCCCTCTATAGAGCACAGTCGGTTTTTTACAATAACAGTATGTATTTTGGTCTGGTATTTTTTGAAAGGGGCGGGTTTTAAGCTGTAGTTGGGCTGGAAATCTTTATTCCAATCTGGCAACACGGATCCCTTGAGAGACGCTTTCGCCCAATCGCCAGGCCATAACAAATTGGCCCATGTCAATGTCAATCGGGTCTACTTCTGCCCAGTGCTCTTGCCTCCAAAACGCACCATCTAATCAAGCCAGACCTTGACACGTGCGGTTGTTAGGAGATGATCAATGTGGTGGGTTTGAATAACCCCCCCCCTCCACCGGACTTGCGCATCATCGTCAACTTTACCGCATTCTTCTGAGTCTGTGTCCACGGAGAACATTACCATCTACTGGCCATGCTTACCTGAGTGTCCCGGGTTATCCTGTGTGGAGTGTCCCGGGTTATCCTGTGTGGAGTGTCCCGGGTTATCCTGTGTGGAGTGTCCCGGGTTATCCTGTGTGGAGTGTCCCGGGTTATCCTGTGTGGAGTGTCCCGGGTTATCCTGTGTGGAGTGTCCCGGGTTATCCTGTGTGGAGTGTCCCGGGTTATCCTGTGTGGAGTGTCCCGGGTTATCCTGTGTGGAGTGTCCCGGGTTATCCTGTGTGGAGTGTCCCGGGTTATCCTGTGTGGAGTGTCCCGGGTTATCCTGTGTGGAGTGTCCCGGCTGGTTATCTTGCAGTTAACAGTTAATCTTTCTCTCTCTCCTCGCAAGTACCGGTGGGTTGGAGCGCACCTCTCTTGGTAGTGGGTCAGTTTCTGAGTTTCAGCACCGGTATTTCCTCCTATGTGCCAACCCTGGTGTCTCCGTTAATGCTTATACTGTTCGGATCGGGCTTATCCGTGGTCCGTAATACGTAACGGTTAGATGACGCTTTATCTCACGGTCACACGCGTGCACGTTTACCGCTGTTCACACTGTGGCCCCTATAAGCTGAATAACAATTAGTGAATGTGACTGTGTTGACTGACCCCTGTTGGTTATGTTCTGAATAAAAGGCTCCTTAGTGTCCCTCTAACGGGAGGGGTTTTTATTACATTTGTTTCCAATTAGTTAGGTCTATTTAACATTATATTACAACTCGTATTGTAAAAGCTTAGCGTGTTCTACCTGAACAACCAGTTCAGCAGTTATAGCTCCTGTCTAGGTTTAATATTGTGCCAGGGTTTCGTCTCCATCCTGTAATTCCTTTGTGTTTTTATTAATCTTCATCACCTCACAGCCAGCTCTTCTCAGCCGTTGCCATGACATAATCCTGACATATTGTCCAATCATGTCAACTCCCTCAACCTCGTCCAGGGTGTTGTATCCTCCCTCCCCTCCATTCTCTCTATAACCAGGGTTTGGGGTAATCTCTCGGCTGGACCAGTCCTGATTACCCTATGTGTCTTCCCCATCGACCCAACTGAACCTCAGTTCTCCCCAAAACCCCTTACGGGGTCGAAAAGTAAAAAACACGGGGTTTGGATGGAGAGAGACAGGGGGTGGAGTAACAGAGCCGGATGACCGAATGAGAGAGCGAGAAAACCGGGAGAAAGTTGGAAGTGGGGGAGGGGCGAGAGTGCAGAAAATGAGGGGGTTATGGAGAGGTAATCTGCTGCTGAAATGAACCAATCAGAAAACATGACACATGAAGCATGTTCATTGGTCAGGAACAACACAAGCATTCATCTATTAGAGTCTTTTATTCACTGTTTTCACGTCTCCAATGTAGTGTAACTGGAAGATAAGAGAAGATTACAAAAGGCACAAATTCACAATGAACAGAAACAGTTGACCATAAAGAGAGAGCGAGATGGAGAGAGAGGTGGAGAGATGGAGAGAGAGACAAAGATAGAGAGAAGAAATGAACAGATTGTTTTTTTACTTTTTACAAAAATCAACATTTTGGGGTTGTGAACAGATTTGTTTGCTAGCACTCAAACCAGAATATATCTATGAGCTGGTCTCTATTCGCTGGTTTCTAAGAGTCATCGTCTCTCCTCAGGGCCGAAATCCTACAGTCCAGTTAAACTAATGGCCATGTTCAAAACTGACAACATATTTACTTCTCCTTTAAGTGACCTATAGGACTTCCCTTTTAAGTGACCTTCTGGACTTCTTTAAGTGACCTATAGGACTTTTCCTTTAAGTGACCTTCTGGACTTCTTTAAGTGACCTATAGGACTTTTCCTTTAAGTGACCTTCTGGACTTCTTTAAGTGACCTATAGGACTTTTCCTTTAAGTGACCTTCTGGACTTCTCCTTTAAGTGACCTTCTGGACTTCTCCTTTAAGTGACCTTCTGGACTTCTCCTTTAAGTGACTTTCTGGACCGGTTAAGAGGAATTAGTGTCCGGCAGACTACAACAGAGTTACAACATCATTCAGAACAAAAATATACCTATAGACTGTCCTGCCAACGAGAGGTGGTCCCTTGGGTTGTGGGGAGGGGTGTAGAGGCTAGGGAGGATGATTTAGGGCACT